>VOMN01030082.1:0-42616 GCA_014899125.1 Orchestia grillus
TTAATTCAACGAAATATCCATCAAACGAAGAAGCACACAACAGGACTTCCATGCTCTGAATAGAACACGATAGCATTTTAGGTATAAGGACCTTTACCGTTCTCCTGTTATATGAAACATTTTTGGAAAGCTTATGATATCAAGAGAAACTGCTAGGTATACGACTGTCTGACTTACGATTGACATGGAGTATGCATACCTACGTTACGAATCTACGTGAAATGTTGGACGTCTTGAATGCACTCTATAAAAGCACGATCTTTCAGACCCAAATACCACTTCAGAGAGCGCTGCGGCTTAGCGGATGACGCGCTGCCCTCTAAGCGAGGAGATACAAGGTTCTACTCCCCTGATGCGGTTAGGGGGCTTTATCTATTCTAAGTAATCACGGAGTGCTCCACTATGGAATGGAGAATCAAACCCTACATTTCTCACTGCACTAAGGTTCACTGTCAGTAATTGACAGGCATTTAAGTCAATCTATTGAATTGAATTTCAACTTATTAAAATAAAGTTAGTTTCATTTCCTCTTATGAGCAAAAATCAGGAAAATTAAACGCTTCATTGTATCGATGTTACGTTTCATTTTTAATAACACTTTAAAGAATAAGCACATATTTTCTTACCATTGTAGTTAATAAAAGTTATTTTCACAATGTTTTAAATACTTTCTTTAAAATATCTGTTATCTCTTAATTTCAATTGCAAGTAATAACGGGCTTTATGCGAGGTGCAACTTTTGTACGTGAATAATACACTCAAAAACGTTTCGATCTAACTCATTTCTTCAATGTTTTGATACAGAGAGCTATACATTTTTTCCAAGGCGATAAGACGGCATATTACGTAGAATAAGTTAAGACTAGATAACCTCGGATTGTGAATACTGAAGACAGACACAGTCAAAATTTTCTTGTTGCATTCAAAAACGGCAATGAAAATTCATACCAAATATCAAAAATCGTTGAACTTGCAGGTAAATCAACTTCGTTAAATGAACGCTTTTTGTATCACTGCGAAAAATGCGAGGGAAAGCTTATTTAAATGATCATCAAAATATCAGTAGTTTAACCTATGTTGTCATAATTTGTGCGATTCCAGCACCGAGTTTCAGTTTTAGTTTAAGATTAGTTTCCAATTTTAGGTTCATTTTCGTTTTACGTGATCAATTTTACTTGCACTTAAAATTATAAGAATAGTACAACCATCCTATCAATCCCGGAGGGTCGATAAGTCCCCAGTCTATCAGCGGACATGATACGCTCGGTCAAAACGCTCAAACTCACAAACGTCTCTCGTAATAAATAGAACGAGAAAAAGAGTTATAATGAATAGTATTACACCTAAAAATATTCGTGTATGTTATAAACCGAAAGCTGTGAGTACCTTATGTCCCACACTCAATAGGAAGTAACTTTCAATCGAATATTGTTTTCGATTTATCAAAGAGATAAGCTAATTACTGAATAATTAAAAATAAACGATAATATATATATATAATCAACATGAACTTATTGCCAAATCAGATGCGGTTACCTCGTTCTGTGGCGCCAACTGAGGTCCGTGATCGATATTTTGAGTATTTTCGAGTTATCATCAACACAGAAAATAGATAAAAGGTAAAATGAATGCATAAAATACCTCAAAAATGCGGATCAAGGTTGCAAGCGGCAAAGCTACAGGTAATATATTTTAGTACAATTCGCTAACCATAGTCTGACTATCTCAATTCATTTGTTCATACATCGTAATGGCCTGTCAGCTATAACACGCTAACACTAATTTCTTATATAGCTTGCAAGCCACAGAACAAGCGCGCAAACTAGCATTGAAATAAATATTGTTGTTCGGCAATACCTTCATTTACCTGAGGGCGCCTTACGCACGACTTTGCAACAACACTTTAACACTTTACTTAATTCACACTTTATTTCACAGCTGTTCGTTAGCTACCAGGAACACTGACAAAGTACGATATAACACGTCTTAATCTACAGCCAAAGCTCATGTTTTTCCGAGTTTTGGCCTTTTAAGTTGCGTGGATGCGGATGTCGGGGATGCAGCCTGAGAGGGCAACAGGCTGCTCCTCAGAGGAACCATTCAGAGGACAACAGGCTGCTCCTCAGAGGAACCATTCAGAGGGCAACAGGCTGCTCCTCAGAGGAACCATTCTACGGGGTCGACACAGCAACCTAAAGGTTGGTCTTTAACTTGTTGAGGCAATTAGTAAATTGTCCAAGCCTAAGAGAAAGCAGAGGAAATAGAACAAGGACGAAATTGAACTTCAATAAGCCGTAAGAAATATAATATCAGCACCAGGTTACCCTTAATTAGCGTGTTTCCTGTAATTAGCACCGAATGAGCACTAATTAACGGTAACCATCGTTAATCCGACGACTGAGTCATATTTAATAGAGCACTGCGAGTCAGTAAATATTGCCTCACAACAGAATGCACCATAAAATTCTTCAGTTTTCTCAGTTACGAAAAGAAACATTAATTATTCATAAGTCAAAGTTCTCAAACCCTAAAAAACAATATTACTCTAAGGTCAAGTAATAGATTAAACGTTTTAAAAAGTTATACACAGGGTAATTACATCGAGTACGTTAATCTTGACGTAAGAATGTAAGGACGAATATTCGTTCCGAAATGTTCATTAGTATCAAGATCAAAATTCCCATACGAGTATTTCAAGGAGTTCAATTTTCCAATTCGACTTGTTTATCTCTATGGTCTCACACGAGTACATCGCCTCTTCCTTTGTCAAAATGCTGGACATATAAGAAACAAGTTTACAATTAAATACGCAGGATTTTTCTCCTATCTAGAAACTTTTTCATCTAGAACAAAACATACAGAGTTTCCTGCGAAGATGCCATTTTCTTCTAACAAAATAACCCCACGGTCGGTCCCATCGCAAGACACGTGGTAAGGGAATTTCACGAGCCTGCAATAAGAAAAGTCTCGCATTTTGACAGAAAAATAACATTAGAATGCTTGTTCGAGGTGACCATAATCATGAGGATTCAAGCATAAAAATGAATGATCGATGCAGTGAAAGATGAATATCTGCGCCAGTTGGTGAAGGATGCCGATTGTAAACACGAATGGAAATTAAGAAGCATCCCTGTGGATGCTTTCCAATATGTGCATCACTACAGGACGACAAAAATACGGAATGACCGTGAGCAGTGCAGGCGTTCACGCAGGGGATCTTGAAGCAACGAGAGACGAGTGACTACAACTGCTTTAGTTAAATTCCAATTGGTCTGAGGATGACATGGATCGTCGAGATTCACAGATTTTAACTCCAAGTAAAATTCAAGTAAGTGTTAACTTTCTACACTACTAATTTAGTAGAAACTTATCGTAACTGAATTATCAAATTCAGATGCATTCAAAAGAGTGAAACATCTTAAAATATCTAGAAGTTTATTATTAGAGCGACGTGAATACTAACGCAAAAGTGAATGCATATCATGAACCATACGAATATCAATATATTTTAATTCATTGAAACATCTTACAATAAATAACAGTGGAAAATATTTTACATGGATACTAATGAATACAACTTAAATTATATTAATCACTCAGAACACCCATTTTTACAGGCTAAAATTCGTACGAAAACTGAAGTCGCTGAGCTCGCACGCACGGATCTGGAGCGATGAAAATCTCCGCTGCTGGACAAAAATTTCAATTTTTCCCAAATTGTGAGTCGTGGCGTCACTTTAATTAAAGTCAGCTTGAGGAGAGACGTCATATTTGGGAAATTATTACGTAAAGTTGAAAGCCTCACATGGAGGTAAAATTCAGTCTAGATTCATTGAAAAAAAATTGAAAAATGGGCAAAAACTCTACATTTTTTGTTATCCACATTATAACGAGCTCATTGCAAAATCCACATCTAGCTGCAATCACGGCTGAGCAATGCCTTTTCAACCCACATTCACGCTTCCAGTTCATTGACATGAAATAGCTACACCGGAGATCTTAATTCGAGCGGGCGCGATATGGTTCAGTGCGCGGCTGGCCGGTCTAAAGAGTGATCTCCGGACCAGCGGATATGGGGAGTTCGCTTCAAAGTCGTGCCCAGATTTGGGACTTTTGACGTTGAGGCAAACACTGAGTCGGGCTACGGTACTAATACAGCGTTTTTTTTATCCACTACGATTAGAATAATGTATGATCTAAAACAGTGACTTGCTCATCATTGCAATTTCTTCCTAAATTATGTTATAACATGACAATGGACGTAACAAGGCAGATTGTCCCCTAGCATGAAGAAGCCTTAAAGCTGAGTCGTAATTTTACAATACTTAAGACAGGAAGGATTACCGTGGAGCGCGGCTTGCTGCTATGGCGGGGCCCTCCATATCTGATGTTTACATCGGTAAGTTGCTAAATAATACTCGATATTCAATGACAGTCAATAGCTACACACTGTAATTCAAATGGAAGCTAATTGGTCGGCAGGAATAAGATGCGTGTTACATCGCTCTCAGCTACGCGTATACTTCCTGCATGTTCTATAATCTCCAAAGGAACAAAGAAGTAATTCCAAAGATAGATACTTAGAGTTCTGAACGTAGATATTTATTCTTGGTGAATGCAATGAATCGTTATTATTCTAGGAGGGCCTAATGCATTTTGACTTTCTATCAGTGAGCAGTCAAACGAGACCTGAGAAAATCAATATAATCAACATTGCCCAAGCTACGTCCAAGAACCAAACAGATTTTTCAGCTGAGTTCTCTCCTGTACATTGATTTGGTATGTAAGAGTAGGATGTTGATTAACTAGGTTTCATCATATCCGATACCGTGTATCAACGAATGAACTCACCAAGATATTTCGTTTCAAAAATCTTTGGATGACTGCAGGGTAGTTTTACCAACCGCCGCTTCTAGGATGAAGGATGTCACACGGATGCAAGGTGGATGCTCGCATTTTCTTCTCAGCCATTGGTGATGTTAATCCTCATGTGAAGGAAAAATGCTTTTTCGGAGTATGGACTGTACTTCTGCCGAGAGAAATCAATCGGAGGATTGTACCTGGAAATCAAAAAATACTCAGTGAGGAAACTAGAACCTGAGAAAATTCAATAGACTTGAAAGATTTGACGAGGTCCAAGTTGCGTAGAAATTCTAAAAAGCTCCAGCTTTCAAGAGAAAATTGATTCCGATGCGAGGCAACGTTATAAACAGAGATGAAACTACAAAAAGTACGCATTTGAAAATTTCTATTCGTTTCCACAAAGGATTCAAATTCAATATCGTTTGAGGTTCAATAAAAATAATTGAAAACAAAATCGATAGTTAAGTTTTCAAAATGGATTTACCCTGAATTTTACTCATATTTAAATTAATAACATTTAAACAATCTTAGGGCAGAGCGTAAATTATTCGGGATATATTTTACCGGTGCAGTTTGTATAAGTCAAGGTAACTTCACTCACTATCGTGATAAATCTAATAATTCCTAATTTATACCTCATAAATTTTATGAAATATTGAGGCGATCAATCAGAAAATGAAGTTAGATAAGACCCAGCGGCCATAACACAAAATTAACCCGACACTGACAGCAACATTCTTTTTCCGTACACTTGAACCTTTCGAAATCGGACACATGGGAGAGAGAAAGAACGAGAGATTATCCGTCCACGTGAATGTTCTGCATGGGCATTCTCATACCGGGCATTCTGGTCAATGGAATAAACGTTCAGATTAGAAGATTTCCTACACCCGTCAACTCCTTCCACGACGAGGACGATTAATCTCGTATTTACCCAACACAAATTTTTCAACTTTGTTCGAGTATACTCGTCAAATACGATATTAAAAAACCTTGACATGAATTTACTCGCACTTCCTCGACCTTCTGTGCTACAAATCGACCATTTCCGAGTGTGCTCACGTACCTGGAGTCGACTCAAAATGGGGAGTTTTGGGCAAAAAATCTGTCCAGGAAGGGGTTACCACGCGATGTCTGATATGAAAGGTTAAACTGCACTTGAGACTCAGGACTCGTCTCATTTTAGGACAGGACTTACAGCTCGCAGATGAATTCGCCATCTCTGAGGAGGTCTTTCTCCAGGAAGGTGTAGCAGTGAGTTGATAAGCAGTTCAGGTGAGCTCGATGATGCACCAGCTCTAGGAACAGGCCGATGTCTGAAAATCATAGGAAAACAGGCCCCAAAATATTGTCTTGAAGCTTGAAGGTCACATAAAGTTATAAATTTTGAGAGTAGGGTGAGGCAAAACTGTATTTGACAACGCAAACGACCCATGTCTGCAGGGCTCTGCAGGTATGCGTGGGCCGCGTATTCTTGGAAATATATTTACACCGACCACAACTAAAATTCTAATAGTAGTCTTTGATTTACACAAATATTGTTATCTTAATTATCAGAATGATAGATTGGGTCAATTAGGATAGGTGACTTTTAAGAAACATCTGAAACTCAAATTCTTGCACCATTGAATCGTAAATATGAATATCACCACAAAGTACTTTCGTTATCCAACTCTACTTGAAGTTTCCACAGACAATGGTGAATAAGGTGCCCCATTCCATATTCCGGAATTGTATGTACTATGTAACATGACTTGGTTCGTACCAATTAGATATTATTTACAAATTCTTTTATCGCAAAACAAAAGCAAATACCCTTCAATCTTAAGAAACTTTGCTTCTGTACGATACTTGTATTTTGTTTAATATTGGTAATATCGGTTTTACACAGAAGAAAAGTAATTTAAAAAATCTGACCACAAATGCATAATTTTTGGATTACAATCATTTTTTCATGATGGTTAGTTGCAAAGAAATAGGAAATTTTGGTTTCAGACCAGGAACAAACCAAGATTAAAATTTTGTTTCCAGTTGTATTATTTTTTTTCTAAATCCTCGACACGTTAGTTGAATCTTTGGAGCAGACAAGTAAGCCTCAATGAAGCCACTCAAGGACCCCTGGCACCAGCAACGGCGAAAGGGGCTGCACAAAATCACCTTAAAAGCGTCAAAAATATCCAGAAATTTTTGGATTGTATTAATAGTGTTCAATCTAGTAAATAGAGATTAAAATTATGTAATCGAGTTTTTCAAATTGAAAAAGTTGCCCTCGGCAATTCAGAAAGACATGGCCATTCAGTTTCTCTTCCGAGTAATTTTACTGATTTTTGTTATCTAACAAAGTAAAAACGTAACTTTAGCTCAAGTTCAATATACATAACAAGTGAATACTTAAGTACTTGAATAAAAAATTCTAGTTTCCTTGACAATTAGAGTGCCCTATTTTCCCGAAAACTTACATTAAATTAAAAACAAGCTCTTATTATACGTATTTACTCATTCGAATACCTTCAGAGCCGCCATGTCCAAGTTCTCCTATGAGTTTTCTCGACACGAGGCAGAAATGAATAGGGTGCAAGAAAATCTCTTTAGCTCCAACGTTATGAGTTTAAGCATTCCCTGCCGAAGCAGCTGTACTTATCAAGTCCCAAGGTAACATTGTCATCCAACTACAGTATGTTGTCGCCTCGCTGTGTATTCTCACCATCAGGTAGAGCTTGTAGCGCAAGTTGGATGTAGATAGAGCCTTCCATTCTTAAGTAGTTCTTGTTGATGACTTCTCCGATAGAACTCTCTTGCACAGACGTGCCTTCGACCAAGTCTCCTTCTTTATCTGCAAGAAAGCATACAATTTTGATTTTATTTCTACGTTTGTAACTCTATGTAAAAGCCAGATGTCATCAAACTAAGAATCAAAACGTATTATCCGTAGATTAAGATTCTTTACCACGATGCAGATTTGCTATTGTGAAAAACTCGATATCGAATAAGAACATCAATTTTGTTAGAAATGAGTAGGATTTAATTGATAAGCAAAAGATCAAAAACATCTACTACAATATTAAGATATTTTAAATCTGAACTCTGACATTGGTAGTTGAATTTTACAGCTTTATGTTGCATGCTCAAATATCTGGGACACAAACACTTGATGCATGATTCTATAATTGGAAGTATATAGCTTTGCTGATACACCCATTTCAGCCTTAGTAAAATAATGCTTCTCTTAACTAACTCTGATTTTTTAGTGAAGGGTTTAGAGAACTTAACTGAGACTTAACTGAGTTAAACACTAAGAAAAATTATATCATTTGAAAAGTATTGTAACTTTTACCGAGGAAGAGGAAAAACCATTCTTCACATTGGACAGCCTCCAAAATGCATCCAAGTCTGACCTCTTATCGACATCCTGATGAAAGGAGAGACGAGAGTCCTGGCGTTGTGTACTCCTATTTTCTCGAGCTCGATGGTGATGTAGGTGAGGTCCAGTCCGTAAAACGGCTCTGGTTTGAGACTGTGCTCGTGGCTGTAGTTACTAGGCACTGCAACATCGTGCTCACAGACATCGCTCTCACTCTCTTCCTCTTCACTCGAACTACACGAGTCGCAGCTCAACATAGACCTTATCTCAACGTCATCCGGTAGCTGGAGGTGTTTATCTTTACTCTTACATTTACTCTTCTTTCCAGAAGATCTTTTACTAGAACCTCCACCAGCGCTGTCTGGATGAGGACCCACCGACTGCTTTTTGATGATGTTCATGGCAGACATCCTTCTTTTAGTCTTCTCTTGGGGATGGTCCTCCTCGGTGACAGACAAGTTGTTGGTCGAGTCCAAGACTGTTTCCATGATGCTGCCGTTGTTCTCCACGTCATCTC
Source organism: Orchestia grillus (assembly GCA_014899125.1). NCBI lineage: Eukaryota > Metazoa > Arthropoda > Malacostraca > Amphipoda > Talitridae > Orchestia > Orchestia grillus. Next base: position 8,742 of record VOMN01030082.1, read on the forward strand.
TCTGGCCGCGATATTCTGTCGACGCACTACGGCTTCTCTGGGGCGAGTAGTGAATGCGCACTCCAGAGCTGTCAATTTCAGGCTTTACGTTGAAATCGAGTCCTTTCGAGGTGATCATTTTGCCGGGCAAGCCCATGATTTGCAAGAAGTCCCTTTTTTCTTTCGGGTATATTATCGTGTTGCTCTTGCCCTTGTCTTGGAAACGGTGAGATTTTCGATGCGTGCGCTCGCCGTACACCAAAACCACAGGCATTTTCTTGCTCGAGGCGAGCACTTTGATGGTGGGGAAGTGCTTGAGGCAATCCTCCAGCTCCTCAAAAGAAGGATGCGAAGCGAGAGCTGCCGCAGAGGCTTGCTGCTGCTGCTGCTGCTGGGCAGCCGAGACATGGGTCGACGTGGCGCTGGCTATAGGCTGGGTAGACCCCGAGCCTGGTGGGAGGAGGGGTACACAAATAATTGAAAACAGTTTCCTCACATTTTTAAGTTGAATATCCACGTTTTTTTCGGTATTGATAACTTTTCACAGGTACTGACTAAATTTTTTATCCACACGATACAGCATGTCATCAATGGAGAGTAATGACAATATCTTATTTTATCGCTTGGCATCTCGTCAGTAAAGTAATCCTTCTCTCGAGTTACATTTCATTAGAAGTTCTCCGTTTTGATTTTGTGACAATTTCAATAATTTTAAGATAAATTTTGATTCCATGCTCTCAAAAAATCATCGTCCTTCCTCAGTGGGAGCAGTGCCGCCCGTTGCGTGCAGTGGATGTCTGTGTGCAAGGGACACGTTGCCACGAAATTTTATATATATAAGAGTATGTGACCAGCTTAGGTCAATCGAAACAGTTGGCAATGATTCTGACTAAGAAAGCTGTCCGTATTTACACCGTAGAATGTGATGATACGGAATAATGTGCCACTTTCAAATTTCAAACCATTTCTAAAGAACATCATATAGGATTTTAGAATGGTATATTTTCCAGACCGTGACGTGCTGCATATCAAATTGACAAATCATTCACACTTCTGATAGCCCCTTATTGATATGTTCAAATGTATACCCTTGCCCTCCTCCATTTTGTTCATCATGTATTACCAGAAATGTGTTAAATCCTTACCCAGAAACAGGGATGACAGCCTTGAAATCTTCGCCGTGAAAATATCAAATTTGAAGGCAATCTGCTAGCTCTCTGATAATGTTGAATTTTACCGTGAAGTAACAGAACATACACGTACACACGTACGAATACTCGAGATCATCAGTCACCGCTTCAACTTTGAAAATTGATGCGTCTTAACGCATACGAGTTGGTGTTATATAAAAAATGACCTTCCTCATGTGGCACATGCAACGGAAAATTATGCGTCTAATAGGTATTACATAAATTATATAAATACCTCCTCATATGTGGCACATGGAATTGGACATGCAATTGCACAGACCAACAAAATTTTAATTCCAAATGTTGTAGATGGCGTATAGGCAGAGTATTATTCCTCATTCAGGACTATCATATTAGAAAAAAGACATCATCAGCGCTCTAATGTAGAAGTACTCGTATCGGTTCAGTTCAACCGGGTTGGTATTCGATAGCGGAATATTCGTCCCGAATGTCATTCTACTGTATATGGCAATGTATATACATACTACAAAAATCATGAATACATTTTTCATTTCGCCATATACATTTTCATTCAACGGCGTGCGAAAATACGGTTTGTCGACTTACCAGGAAAATTTAACCCCGGAATTTCAGTGATCATCGGACTCTACCGGCAGGCCTCATTTATTTGTAGAGAATGTCCAGCAACACCTCACTCACCAGCAGGGAATGTCCAGCAACACCTCACTCACCAGCAGAGAACGTTGAACCAATGCTACCAAGGCGACTGCCGCGGCTCTCCGCCCTCAGCACCATCGTGCGGCGGTCGAGGCAGTTCATCACGTTGTTCATCAGCTTCTGTGGAGGCAGAGAAAAATCAGCACGAGGGTCATCCCTCCCTCATATCTTGAGGGAAATTTAGAGTTCTCGTTCGAACTTACGATGATTTGAACTCGATAATTTTGGTTTATTATTTCATCATTCTCTCCACGATTAATGTGATATTTCTCAACGTTTTCGTAGGTTTATGTTGCATGACAGAATGCGTTTAGTTTACGGTATATTTATACACTCAATAGAATTATCATCTCAAAGTATACAAAAGTTTAACGCTATGGAAAAAAGTTCGATTGTATAGATGTCAACAAATTCTATTTTTTTTTTGTGATGTTTAATTTATGGAAATTATACTTCTCCAGTAATGTAAAATGTCATTAAGAAAACGAACGTGCACAGCAACGAGTAAATTTACGAGAACTCAGTTCAAATCGAAAAATTTTGTCCAATAATTGAAAAAAACGATTTATCATGAAATTTTCATCAAATAAGTACGATCATTATGAGAAGCGTAACGTATTAAGTACATATAAAGTGTTAAAAAAGCTAATTGTTTAAAACAGTCAAAATCGTTCAGTAATTTTGACAGTGAATTAAAGGAATATACATATTGACACAGAGTGGACGTGTTCAACACAAAATAATTGAATTAAATGCGAACACCTCATCAGGCCGAGCAGCGGTCAGGCCTGCCGCTGCAGACCTCAGCCGAAGGGCTCGGACCCACGCACACAAGATCCTAAATATGTAGATGTGAATATAAAATATTACAAATATCGTGTGAAAATTGTTCCGCAGAAAGTAGTTGGATATTTTCGTCACATGTCATAAACGGTTTTAGCATATCTGAAGCAGTTTACTAATGAAGTAGGTGGTCACCTTCTGGTCGGAATTCATTTTCTCGTACTCCATGATGGAGTCCCTCGTCACCTGCCTGTTGATCCTGTGGGAGGACAGACAGTTTTGTGAGCACATGACCGTGATTAAGAAACAGTATCAACTGCAACAGTTCTCCCCATCATATTACACCATACAGGAGAGTGGCTGCTTCAAATAAAAAGTTTACTTCTTTAAATGAAAAATCATAGCACGCGAAGTCGTGTTCTTATAACGACGATGTGCAAAATGATGCATATTATTACGTTGTGAATTACGGAAAAATCCTTATGAAGAACAGCATGCACGAGATATCGTCTTGAAAGTTTCTTATGCCTGGAAATTGTCACTTTGGTTCTGATCGAGCGAAAATAGGTGAGAGGGAAGACATTCACGAGAGTGGTCTGTGGGAGGAGGACAAGATATGAGAAAACGTCGTGCGAAACTTCTAACCTCGTACTTCAAGTTTGCACCACTGCAGGGAAACTCGATCAAAGGCATTTATAAACTTTTACTCCCTACACAACTTCAGGTGGAAAGTTATGTCAGGTTTTCAAATCCCCCATGATGACGTAGGTAAGCTGAACAAAAGTATATACATGTATGTACAGCTGCCCCATTCGTGTTTTTTCTTCAAATGATTGTCCGCTAAAAAAATATTACGTCACGGATCGCTGTCAGATTTGGTACACTCGGGTAACTCGACAAAAAGAACACATTTTGTTCCGGGACATTTTTAGATTTCCCGGAAAAAGGCGATATCATGAAAAATGTTTTTCATGTACAATTTTCAAAAAGTTTCTCATCACGCATTTTTTACCCTAGAACGATGAAACTGGTCTCAGTCTACGATTTTCAATGCAGAGAACAAAAGATAATGATCAATTTTTGAAAAAACTCTCGACATTTTATAATAAATTTCAGATTGTTCACGTTTTTGTCGATTTTCGGGGATTACGGTTCAAGTTCTCAAATAAAGGAAAAATTATTCACATTTTTAGTTTGCATTAAAATTACCCGTCAAATGAGGGATGCTTCATTATTGTTGGGTGGAAAATTTAGGAGCTGAAACTTTTCAAAATCAGAAAACTCAATTTTACAGGATTTGCAAATAAATGGAATATGTTTCATTTTTTGAAGTTCTATATGAATTACCCGCAAAAGTTACAGTTTATATATTATACCATCCATTTTGCACACCAAGTGCTGAGAATGCTGCCTTGAAATGAGTCATAGCAGAATGGAGGGGGGAGTCTGAAGCGGGATCGTGGACTGAGCTGCTCTGAGACGAGCGTGAGCTCCCTCCTCATCCATGTGCCCATGTGCTGTGCAGCGGTCACAGCACATGGTTCAAGCCATTCAAAATTGATTTTATGACATAATAGAGCACCGTTTAGAAGTAAAAATTATGCAACTTCATCACAATGATTTTTCCCTCTTTCTTCGCTCAGAGCGTACACTTTTGCAGGTGCACTTTTTAAATTTTGATATCTTATAAAATGTGTATCAAAAAACAAATGTCAACCAAAATGACGTTTTCGAAGACTTAAGCAAAACACCAGGCAGTCTCCTTGAAAACATTTCCGTTTGATAGAAGACACTGGCGAAGGGACGCGAGTGTAGACCAGCTGAAGGATTCCAGTCACAAAGGAAGCGAGGAAATCGTCCAATTCCATCGAACACTCGCAGTTCTTGAGGAATTCAAATTCTCATCTCGATGGTCAAAGCTTAAAATACAAGCTCGTATATAATGTCAACTCAAACTTCAGAAAAGCCTGCACGTGTATAATGCTGGAGAAAAACAGGATAATCATATTTAATCGAAGAATCATGCTACTAAGTGTACGTGCGTTCGGTAATTACTTTGTTTACGAAATAGCATCAAGGAATTCCTACTTCATGCCTCTCCGAGTTTTGAGTGAAGAAAATTCATTATATTTTTGAAGGAATTGAAAGTCAAATCAACAAATGCAACAAAAGTTCTGAGTACGAATAATCGGGCATGCGAGCACCACTTGTTCACTGATACTTCACGCGTAAGAAAGGCAAGTACGTGTCCCGTTGCAATTAGCACTCAAAACGCATGGGGATCGTTAGACCAACTGCCCGCCCTCCAAACGGAAGTTCTTACGCCCGCAGGTAACGCACACACTCGAGGGTCGATGTGTGACACAGGTGTGCTTTATGTTCCTCAGTCGAGGGGGCTTTGTTCGCGAGAGAACGTCACTGATTCAGTGATAAGACCAATACTGACATATTACGTACGATGCAGTATAAAAATAGTGAAAGGATGTCTAGTACAACGTTTCTTCATAAAATTGAGTAGATTCTAGATCCAGAGACTGTAATTTTTTCACCCTTGTTGCAAAGGATAGTCTGGTCGAAACTCTTCTTGATTTATGACAAGAAACTGTTCCAAAGATAAGAATAGAAAAACAGTTTGTTTGTACTTTCAAAATTGGCTGCTTCTTACGACATGTTATTGTACGATACAGTAAGCTCAACTGACCAACATGGTAAGTTTGACCGACGAATAAACGGTTATTAGCAGCGGAATAACTTTACTGCAACCAAAGAAGGACGACAATACGAAGAAAATGTCGAATCAAGTCGCATTAATTTTGCGTCAGCTGAACCAAGAAGGTGCATGGAGTCTGGACATATTAACGAAAAGTGCACCCAGAATGTCAGTAAGTTTACTTTGGATATTGGCCGTTTCCAATGTTCTAAAAAGACACTACATGCAAAGGCGTAGGCATCATAGTTGTCTCATTTATGATGATGTCTAAGCTAGTACAAATATATCCTTCGCGCTGTTATAACCAGGCGCTCGATCAGCTCCTCTGGCATTATAGGTGATCGAACTAGCACTGGTGCGTGAGTAGCTTGGCGTTTCGTGTGACTCGATCACTGATCAATGGACTGATTATTATTAGTAACATGTACTTCGAAGCTTTCTATCCACAGGAAATTTGATCCAAAGAGAGCGAAGAGAAGAAGGGACCATTGAGAATGGACAGCAGAAAACGGGGGATCTAAGCACTGGTGTGTTCCCATACTGGACTCCCTACGCATAGAAACAGCAAGTTAGGGAGAAAGAGGAAAAAGACAAAGGAGATAGAGAGCAAAGAAAGTATGAAAATTGAAAGAAGCAAAGTGAGTACGAAAAATACAAGTCCCGAAGGCCTATTTTTAGCTGAGGTAACGTTAACAGTGCTCCCCTGAGGTTGCCAGTCCCCATAGCACAGGATAGACAACGTGACTCGATCACTAGGACACCTAAGTGTGAAGTACTTAGCTTCTCGATATAAGTCGGGTATTTTTGAGCGTAAATATAATGTATTTATTAGAAATTCTTTGAATATTTTCATTCATAGTAATGAGTCAAATTATAAGTACAAATGAAAATAACAACAGTATTGATAGATAGATACTTTTTATCCCTTGCTACTTAAAATAACGCTCATTACTCTATAGCCACACCTATACTCGTATGTACTTGGGGCAAATCGAATCCGTCATGTTTCGTTCCCGACGAGCCTGGCTTCCAAAAATTTGACTAAGCTTTAAGAACTACAATTAACTTCAGTTACTTAAATTTAAGCTTCACTCATTCACAAACGAGGAGGCCAATTGTAGCGCATGAGGTAAATTCCGCAGTTGACCTACAAAGAGGTCAGGACAGCGACGGCAACACTGAGGTAACCGTGAGGTGCGCAGCGCAGTTATGGCAGCGGGCCCCAACCTGCAGTGCGGGGGTCATGGGCGATTCTGGCGTTTTTAGTTCATTTGTGTTTCATGCTTGTGAATAAATTTATATCTTATCGAATTGTGTTTTTTCAGGAACGAGGTGATACGCAGCTTTATGAAATTTCCGAGTGGTATTTGACCACCAAAAGCTTGGGAACACCTAACCTAGTCTATGACAACACCACCGTCGTGCGGCAGCGGAATTTTAAGACGGTCTGTGCTCTCTAATTCTGCCCTCACTGTCGAACGAAGAGCGTACATCAAAGTGCTCTAGAAATCTTTTCGGGTCGACATAATACTCGGCAATTATTCGCTCAATATCCACACTTGTCACTAATAACACAGAAGAGCCAGAAAAACATCACTGTTTCTTACACAGGGTGAATGAAATCAATGAACGCTTTTTAACTTACCGTACTCCTTGGTATCATGATAACCTATTTATATATTTACTGAAAATGGATTAAAATTTTCAAGTAATATTTGCTATGTTAAGTCATATGAAAATAGGCATAACACCGAATACTGTAAATCAAAGGGGTCTTTATTGTGTCAACTCATCATGCACAGAACAAAATCGGGTACTGATACTGCTAAGGAGTAAGGAGACGACATACAATCAGTAAAATTACAGTTTGCCAAATCCTTCTCACAGACCGTTGAACTAAACACATGAATTAAATCAGAGATTCTCAAGAGCAAAAGAAGCCACTCATGATTTTTGGAAAGCGCAATTCTACCAAGAAAACAGTGATGAACAAATGGGAAGATTAGCCTAGTTCGTTCACACCAGGTCAAATCTTATGTCGCTGTTGCATGAGTCACTTTCCTGCACTTCAAAGTGACTAGAAATTTGGGGGAATGAGCTCCCAGGTAGTAATAACATAATGATTGACTTTATGTATTTGTACCCGTTTTTAAAATTCGTAACTGTTTGGCGCGCCATTCTGCGGAAATGTAGAGATTAGGTGAACAAAATGTAGAATCATAAGACAATTTTATTAACTGTGGAATCCTAGAATGAAAAATGCTGCATAATTTTGCAATTAGAGTGTGAAACGTGCACAATAATCTAAAAATCCTCGTGTGAAAAAAGTAGAATAATTTTACAATCTAACGTTAAAAACGTAGGACAATATCCGCAGGGCTTTTAACTGAAAACTCTATTATGTTTTGAAGTGAGCTCTAAAATTTGGGCCTCAGAGCACGTCGATGAAATGAGGAGCTCGGCTAACGACGTGTTAGACAGGCTGACACCGACAGATCATTAATTCAAAGTATTGATTTTTCTCGGAACCGCGTTCGAGCCACCATCACTGTAGCTCCAACGACGCTTCCTGCCCAAATACACCACGCGTGAGTTTCATAACATTAGTAGGAAGTTGAAACATCTTTCGATGAATGAATTGAGAAGAGTTATTATCAATGAGAGTTGACTAAATACTCAAATATGAAATAAAAAAGAAAACAATTTAAACACTCGAATACCTCACGAGGTTCTGAAGGTAAAGATCCAGTTCTACTATAGTTTTATTTTGCTTATGCACTAAACGTGACCCAGACATAATACATTAGGTGAAGACTTTTTGCGAGTTGTCCAATGTGACCGAGGGCGTCGTCGGAAAAAGAAGGTCACACAGCATTAGGGTTGAAACCGCCACAACGCCGTTGGTACCACGTGTTCTTTCTACACATTTCTGTTGTGATAATCGTTGCTGTGTCAACTACTCGTACATGCCACTGGCAAACGTCGTCAGGTAGCAGCCATTATATATTCTTGCATGATGAATGTCTAAAGAATTTTCCAAAATATCTGAAAGAAAATGTCTAAAGAAACTATCCATTTGAATGAAGACGGTGGATTATCTTCGTATACTTTGCTTAGATTTAATCAAAACTTCACAATTCCTGGCAAGTCTAAACCCACTTTTTGCTACGTTACAATTTTGTTACAAATCTTTAATCCCGAGTGAACATAGGTTTAGACATTTGCTGGTATGCATTGAAAAAAAGTAAAAGCGTCAAACTGGACAATAAACGAGTCCGGCTTGTAAAATAGAAATTCTTTTGTTAGGAGAGCGAACCAGTCCAAAGCCACTCGCCCGCTGAAAAGAAAAAAACATTAGAGCACAATTGTACATGACACCTGTAGTGCAATAATACTTGGAAATCCCCAAATTACAGCACACGAGTAAAACATCACAACGTAATCGCATGAGGTAACTGTAGAATAAAATATGTAGAATTCAAATTTGCAGCACAATGGTGTAACAGAACTCAATTGCATTAGGTACCTGTACAATAAGCCATGGAAAATCCCCAATTTGCAGCTCACGAAGAGCAGCCCGAGCACGGGGCATGCGTCTACGCCTCGTTAAAGGAGATGGAACAGAGAGCCGGGCAGTGGCTCGGTGGGGCTAGGGCATGAGGGTACAGTGAAAAAACGAAACGGGGTGTTAACAGACGCGAAACTATTTGAACACAACGTAAAACTACGATCAGGGAGATAAAAAACGAGAAAGAGTATGATACAACAGGGACAGGAGGCGAGAAATAATATAATGTCAAGAATTCCTGTATGCAACTGCACGCGTGGTGATAAGTGTGGTGGACATTTGGTGAAACGAAATCGAAAGGTACACACGTAAATATTTAGTTAAGGCATGGAAAAACGGCTCTTAATAAGGACTAAACTGACATCGAAGGGCGAATGACCACGAAAATTGTAACAATACAGAAAATGTTACACAAATATTGCAAAAATTACTCAGTAAGGGTACTCGCGCTTCATTGCTATAAGAAAAAAACACAAAATTTACGCAAGCAGCACTAAACAATGTGTTTTAAAGTGGGAGCAAACTGAACACGAACAAATGCTTTACAAACAGCGTCTAAAGAACATGTTCAAATGAAGTGACGCGATTTCAGTTGTTGACCCGACTAATAAATGTTCATTGAACAAATATTCAAATCTTAGTCTATTGCTCAAGTCAATAGGGAGTATAGACAAACCATCTATGCAATTCTTCTGCTTTGGTATGTATTCTTTTGCACAAGACTACAGACTCCCCAGCTGTTTGTTCAAGCCGTTCTCTGTCCGCTTAGGGAAGGCAGCAGATTGATTCGACGAAGCAATATTGTTCTCTCACAAGTAGGTAATTCAATTAATGTTAGTTAGTAATTAATGTTAGTTGTTAATGAAAATTCAACGAAGCGATATTGCTCTCCAACTTTTAAGTAGACAATTCAATGTCATCGATAAAATCGCCAACATTAGGGTCGACTTACTGTAGGTCTATCAGACATGGAAATAAATGTACAGTTTTGTCAAAACCAAGTAAGTCATCTACTTTACTCGAGACGAATCATTAATTAATTTTATAGTTTCGGCAATGAATCAGTGAATAATTAATCTGATTTGATGTATTTATTGCTTCTGTAAGTCAAGCGTAAACTATTTAATTCTTGAACCCTAGTCCGTGCCGGAGTATTTAGAATATCATTTCCAACATTCTGAAATTTTGTTCTTTTAACATCACAGAAAAGACTTTCTCTCTCAACATAGGTCTGCTGCTGCTACACTCTCAGAGAAGCCATCCAATTCGTTGGCCCACAATTTCCTGGCAGAGCCCAAAAGGCCTCCGTTTATCTCGCTAGCAGCTGTCGTAAGAGGGACTAAGTTTGCCCGTCAGATCAATCTTGCTAAAAGACAAAATGTTCGGACTAAAAGAGCAAAATAAAAGCGATTAATCGAGTTCGTTTAGAAGTTCGACATCCGAGAGGAGTCTCCATACGATAAAAGCACTCCAATGCTTCCAAAGTTTTGGATTGAAAGCGATGTTATAAACTGAGAAAATATTGTACCTGTATCTTCGAAAAGTACTTTAAAGGGATCATAAACGTTAAGAGCATTTTTCTATCATACATAACTGAGCATACTGAGTAAAACTATCACAACAAACTGAGTTCAAGTTGTATCGTCACCTTAGAAAAATACTTTAAAAGACTAGAATGCGTTTAGAGCATTGGTTTTCCTGTCGAATAAAATCAGTTCCAATTCTACACCACGGGTAAGGTAAGCCCTAGGAGTTATGTACGTTAAAAAGAAAGCACGCGAACTCTGATTGAGAATACGCCACGTTCTCATGAATTAAATTCGAAGTAAATTCATCAATAACCTGGGATTGTTTAAAACAAAGGTTAGCATTTCTTTGAAGAACTTCGCTCATGTAGACCGATGTTTTGAAGAAGTATTCAAATCAAGGGGTCAAAATACTTGTAATAGTGTCCAAAACTTGACATAGCCAGTAACAGACAGCCATTGGATTTTTTGTTAGGTCTCAATTCTATTGAAATCGTACTAGTTTGAATAGTATGGAAAAGTCGTAATTTCCATGTACGCGACATCGTTTCTAAGCTACGATAACTACTAATAGCATTTGTTAACTCCAACTAACATTTTCATTTTAGGAGACATAGAATAAATCTAATATGAACTTTAAAATGTATATCCAAGCTTTGCCACCTCCATATCATTTATGGAATAACATTTTCTAGCTACCCAATGCTATGTACCTAGAGCTGCATTGTCAAACTAGTTATGAAGTCGCAGCGATCAGCTGGCAGCGTAAGTCCAGCTAAGTGAACGTAGCCACGATGTGTGCTAGTATCAAACAAGTTACGATCGAGATTTTCACGTAACTTTGCGAGACCTCAGATCTCACGTAAGTGAAGTTACGTTGAGCGTAAGTGCATGTGTACATGAGCTGCTGGCCGAGATTCACGTGATAATTATATTTTCTACATAAATTTGTGTTGAACGTGTATGATGATAATGAAGTGTTAATTGTCATTGCTACGATTTACTTGCTATCGTGATTTCTATTATGCTTATGAGAACTTCATAATTTATGCATATTTCATCGAGAGATAAATGTATGTGATTAAAGTTTTAAAATGATAGAAATTCCTTGCAGAGAGACAAGATTTATTTTCAAGTTATAAATTGATGGGTATTCTTATCCTCATTCAGTAGAGGCAATCAACTGCCATTATTTAGTAGGAGTTGCCATGCCATCTAGTTTTAATAAAACAATGAGCCTCGTTTTCTTTAATTAATCAAAGCCATAATTTCGTCACCGTAAAATCTGTTGCTGTCGCTCCGCCTCCATTATCACGTGACTAGCATCTATAATGTTTACAAATCCCGGCTCTCTGATTGGCTATATGCCAAAGTGCTTCGAAAATACCGCTTTAGGTAAGTTCTCGATAAGATTTCTTTGATAATACCAAACTTACAATCAGCGTATGCCGAACGTAAGTTTTTCACGTAAGTCCGACAACTTACGCTAGTTTTGTTTATAATTATCATCCGGCCTCAGATAATTATTTGTCTCGTTGGAAAGTCCACGGACAATGATCCGAACATTTAAGTAACTTTTTCGCTCGATAGGGACTTGGCCGAAGCTAAGCGACTTGTACAAGGCAAGTGAAAGCCGCATTTAATGGTGAATTATCAGCTTCAGAAGTAATTCTGTGGAGTTTCACCGCAAAGACTCCATTAATAATGCAGAAGTCATCCGTAATACATGAATGAAGCCAAGTTTGATATCTAATTCTGACTGCGCGAAAGTTTTCCGTATACTATCTGTAGATCTGATGTGATTCAAAATGTGTTGAAAATAATCTAACGATGGCAAAAAATGTAATCACTAACAAATAACTGAGAGTATCCAAATAAATTCTGAGTTCAAAAGAAGTGGCAGAATTTGTCACAGCTGTTCAACCACAGAAAGAAATGAAAGGGCTCCCTAATGGTGCTGCTTACACGTGGTCGCCCTCGGCCAATTCCAGCCTGGTCGTCCGAGTTATTTTATTCGTGTTTTACAGGAGGAGCGCCTTTACGAGGGAGCCTCAGCGTGATGCACCCAGCGGATCTCATCTCTTATTCGTTGGAGCTGTCCGGGCGCTAGAGGAAATGGGCATTCGAAAACCGCCTTCGATCATTTACCACACGGTGGGGGTTTTTCTCTAACAGTTGTTATTTAAAGGCTCACACAGGACTAGAGGTTAGCTCAAATGTTGTGCTCCACAAGTTTTGACCAGAGGCTTGAGCAGGACTTTGATGAAAAAAGTAACGATTGATTTCTACGAAAGCAGCGGGAGCGAACATCGTCGTAACGATATATCATCGGCGACTTTTCATTTCCGAGGCAAAGCTCGCCGGGTGCCGCTGACTGGGGGCTGCTCGAACAGACCTGCCTCGTGGAATGATTACCAAAGTTCGTTTCGATCGCGACGGATGTTTTCCTTCCTGTAGAGTCGGTTTGGCCCATAGGAGCCTGCATTCGCGTAACCGACTCACGCATCCCAAATACAGATTTTTACTTCAACAGGTGAATGGTAAAATAGACACACGTATATAGTTTTGAATATAGTGATATTATAGTGCAATGATTGTTCTGCGTATGAATATCGGATTTAATCAATATCAATGCGTTTTCAGACGAAATGCATCCCGCTGGACTTGTTGAAAATATCCTTGGCACATCCATCTTCTAGGAGACTTGGGAAGGTTAAATAATGGACTTTAACTATTCTATAAACATAGTTCCCCGTTAAAAATGCTGAAACCTTTGACGTTTGGCTTGCAAGGTCGTTTTAAGTTATTTAACTGTTGTACATGCTTGGAAATTTACCTCATGGTTCCTGTTCTTGACGTCGATGTAATGGGTCTCCCCAAAACAATAAAAAATCGCCGCTCACAAATGGCATTGTTACAGCGTAGCACTTGGCGCTTTTGTACCAAAAAATTTTAAGATGTCATCGCTTTGTCATATCCTGCAGCGCATGGTAGGAACAGTTGATCCAGAGTAAGTGCCTGCTCGCACTTTTTGTACTCACTAATTTGAAGTGGAAATAGTTTCATCATGTTCAAAACTAATGACGTTTTTACGCCCTCTGTTCAGGCTAGTTTTTTAGAGTTCGAAGGTGATTCCGAGTTCAGTTGAGCTACAAATCATCTAAAATTACCTATCTGAAGACTACAGATCAAACTTTTAGAACATTATACCTTCTTTAGATTTTTTGCTAGCAGGAAAATTTTACTGTCTGTTCGAAGATTTCCTAAATTCAGGTATAAGAAAAATTTGTCGAAATTTTACGGCAATGTTCTCCGAGATCAAATGACATTTTGTAAACTTTAGTTCAGGAGAGTGAGTTTCCAGGGTATTTATTACTTCTCAGAACTTTCTAATAACCTCTAAAACCAAGTACCACAAGACCAGAAAATGTTTCATCGAATGAACCAAAGTTCGGTAGAAACAATTCACTCTCACCGGGAAAGGCATCCTCAATTTCCGCTTTCTTTTTAAATTTCTAAACACTCTTTACACGATGCAAGAAGTTATGCCAGCAGCTGGTGGAGACTTTAATTCTCATGTCATCCCTGTGTAATCAGACGTAGGGCCGGCCGCTCACAGCTCTGCCTGACGTGAGGAGCTGTAAGGGGCCACGCACCACCACCACAGGCAGCAGCGGCCGCCACAGGTCTATTTTGGACCCCCAGTCCTGTTTTATCACAGAGTGCAAAGAAAGCTCCTAGCTCGAGGTCGTAGGTATCTGTGTTTCGTGCTCAAAACTGTTTCTGAAAAGTTGTCAACTTTGTCCTGCAAGTATTTGTTTTCCTCTAAGTTTGATAAGTAACAGCAAGAAGTGAATATTCATATTTTTTCAATGGGTTGTTAGTTTGATTCGAGTTTCGCAGGAATACTAAACCCCTTCCCACACGGGCTGATCGCATGATATGCATTTCCTGGGACCACTGTCGCGTGAGGGAAAGTTATTCAATGCCCCATGCACGAGTGATGGTATGACGAGTGAGGGATTGAATAATTAATGAGAGTTAATATATGAACAAACTACATTTCAATTTATGAGTTCAAGTTATTAAATTTTCCATCAGTTCGAGATGAAGTATAAAAATCGTATAAAATCACAAGTAATTTAGATTATATTGATTAAGTAAACCAAATTCAACAACTGGTGATAAAAAAAATACGAACCTGTTTCCATTACAATATTTTAAGTCAGAAGAAGACAGGCTAATAACATTATCAGGTAGCGGCACTTGCTTCACAAATTTGAAAAACATCACTGTCTTGAAACTGAGTATATTTGCATGGAATAACCACTTCGAAATGAATACATTCCTTAAGTAATTTTGGAGCTGTTGCTACTTCATGTATCCTCCTGTACCCTATAGACCATTTCAAAATTTAGCACAGTTATTATTCGCCTGAGGCATAGGATCGTCAAAGGCAGAGAGGTAACCAAACCTGAAAGTTCACTATATCACCCCGCACGCGTACTCCATATTTTAGGACGAGTCCCAGAGCCACTTCAAACCCCAACCTGTCAAGTATCACTAGAAAACAAGGTGTTCAGAAGTGACCCGCAGACCAACACGCAAAAAAATGAACAGTTTGAGAACCACAGCTGTAGCACATCCAAAACAACACCCTAGGAACACCAGTACACCAGCACCAGGACACCAGCACCAGCACACCAGCACCAGTACACCAGCACCAGGACACCAGTACACCAGCACACCAGCGTGAGGGCGTCACTCACTTGCCGTAAGCGGTGATGGCCGCCGCCGAGTCTCCTGAAGCGTCGAGGGCGAGAGCATTTCTAAGAGCTCTTTCCCAACTGTCGACGCGGTCCGTGAACGTTAATTCCTTGCCCAGTCGCAGGTCCACAGTTGCGGCACCCCGAGCAGCGACCTTCTTCTGGTGCTTGGAGGCGGCTGTGGCTAAAAACACTTGTGCAGGTGCGCTGATTGCCGACAGTAGCTCCGTCTGCGTCGTGTCTATTTCGAGAGACTCTGTGTCAAAGTCGCGCATTGTGGAGGTCGAGCTAATGCTTGCCCGGTCAAGTTCAATGCACGTCGAAACCCTGGGCAGCTTACAAATTTGGAAACCTTGAGAAAACTTTTTCTCCCTTAGCGAAGCTTGGGCTTGTGAACGACCGGTGGGAAGCGTCGGCGGAGTGGATTCTCCGGCGAGCAGCATGTGCCCGGGTTCGGTGAGAGAGAGCGCTACCTCCTGGAAGTCTTTCTTGCTCATCATAGTCCACACCCAGCCCCCATACTCGGCCGGCAGCCGATCTCGGACTGGGCCTCCACGAGACAGGGTCGCGATGGGCTGAGTTTGTCGATATGGGCAGAAACGAGAAGGAGGGGCTTGCCTGAGGCTCGCCCCACAGCTGATCGATAGTGAACGCTCGAGGATTTACCTTGCAGCTACCTCTCTCCCTCTCTCTCTCTTTCTTTCCCCCTTGACCTTGGCTGTTGCTGGTCTTGGCCTTGCTTTCCCAAGCAAACCTCCTTAAAGAGAATTGAATGGATTTCGGCTGTGCTGAGGTCTAGATAAATTGCTTCCTTGAACTCCGAACACGAATGGTGTCCGCTCTTCGCTGCAGCAACTCGTGCTATTCTCACGTAAATATTGGCGCCATCAACGCCATGAGGACCAAACTTTTAATCACGTCACGTTTCTCCCAAATGACGAATGCTCTAAAAATGAAGAGTGTGAAGTTTCGAGAATGAAGTGGTTCAAGGAAAAAGCGAGCAATCACTTTAGCGCAGTAGTTTACAGGAATCACGACTGATGATTATGACTTGTCTTTCATCTCGCGCAGCACCAAGAAACCTGCGAATTAAATGTAACCGCTGCTTGGGTTTCTAAAAGTTTTGTTGTGTGAAGCCGAATCCCGGAGAGGTTTAGTGAGAAAGGTCTTATACCTTACAACATTTTCCAGGGCCATAAAATCTGCAAGAGAACTGGGAATTTGAATGGATTCGAAACACGTGCTCTTGACTCAAAAGTCTGTATTTCGAACACCACAAACTAAAAATTTCGGACACAAGCCAAGTCGTGCAACCAAAAGGCACGACAGATATCAACGACAAATTGTAAAGCGTGCTGGTACTCTAACCTCCGTGCCCCTCCACTCGCGCTCGGTTACAACGAAACTCACATCGCGAAAGAATGACTGCAATGTTTCTTTCCATCAAGGAGACAAAATCAACGCGAAGGAGAAGCTCGTCTGAGTGAACTTTGCCATTGAAGAACACTTTCATCGTAACTGAACGTTCGTCAGACCTCCTCTAACACACATACATAGCTATTCAGTCATTCGTCTCGAGCAGTGACTCATAGAAAGGGAAACCAGCTCAATACGGTAAGGTTCTTTTAGCACGCAGGTGTACTTATGGCTCAGATATGTTGTTTTCCCATCACTAACCAACACCTGACTTAAACCTTCAAGAACGAAATTTTGCACGGGGCACATGAAGGACTGTGACCCACGTACCATAACGCCCTCGCACGTCAGCCGAGTCGCATAGCTGAGCACCAAAGCCCCCTTGCGCAGCTGAGAAACTCAATTCACGAACTTTTAAAGCTATGCTAATTTTCCGAGCGTTCCAGACGAGGGCGGACTTGGTGGCAGTCTCATATTGGAGGCTGGAGACAAAGTCTCTCGCTGTGTACCGTGCCTCCTCAGTTTACAGCTCAGTGTACCGAGGAACTCCTCAGTCTAAAGCTCAGTGTACAGAGTACCTCCTTTCCACAGTTCAGTATACCGAGTACCTCTCACGCTCGAGTGGCGTGTAGGTGTTTCAAACCTCAGGCACGTCATGCTTACTGCAACTTCTTTTACCCTTCGCCTGGCCACCGTGCCTCAGTATACGGCATGAAGTGAGGCACTTCATAACATTTACTCTAGTTGGTTATAGCATAGTACACATACTACGTTATAACTATGCATGTTTCGACGCAATTTTGTCTCTTTCGTCGAGTTTGGCATTTTTTATTCATAATTTAACGAGGGTTAATCAATGGTCGCGTACTACTACTCATATTTTATAACTTTAGCGTGATTTTCGTCATTGTTTTTAGATCAGGACAAATACTTAAGCCCTTTGGTTAAATTTATTGCAACAACTTATATTGTGCTGAAGAGGTGCATTGGGCAGCAGTAAGCAATGCGGAAAGAGTATATTTAGTTTGGGAGCATCACGCTACCCCACACCACGACACCGGGAACAACACTGACCTTACTGCACCGGTCATCGTGACACTTCAGGTGAAGGCTGTGATGCGCATGAGCCGAGTTGCGTCAATTGGGGCGAGCACTGAAGAAGAAGAAGAACAAATTCCTCTTAGTTTTAACTAGCAATGTAGCGAATTACATTGGTGCCCCGACTGTCAAAGGATGCGAATTTGACCTATTATATTTCCTCAGATATTGCTGCTCATTTGGCCAATATATGTGAAACACAGACTATGTTTGGCCTTTTTTGGGAAGTATTTGTTCACGCTCTGCATCGCGATTCGCATCTGCAGGCCGTGAGCGAGTACTATCGTGTGAGGAGGGTGTGTGTGGGGGTAAGCAAGCAAATAGTCTTATGCATCCCAGTTCAATGCGCCACTCTGTGTAAACTTTTGAACTTTCCTTGATTTACTCACATCGGTAGAAATCACTGTCTGTTCAGCAACGAAGTTTCACGGGGTGGAACCCTAGCACCTGGCGATCTTCAGACAATTCGAGCAACACTTTGTGGCTCAGCACGAGCTGCCGCTGGTGTAGGGAGGTGCGTCGCTAGAACGGCACAGCGAAGCGCTGGCTTTGGAAAATGCAGTTGAAAATCATTTCGCCAAAATATACCTGCTGTGAGAATAAGAATCTATGCGTCGTAATTTCCGTGGTGGTGGAAATTACTTGTTCAATTTACTTATTCAGTAGTTCAAGAGAAAGAGTGTTTCTGAATTATTTCAGTTGTTCAAAATGTAAGTAGACAGCGGCTGTGCTGCAGCCTCCTGTGTTATCTGCACTGCGTAATTTATAGGAGCCTATGTAATGGTCTTGAATGAAAAAGAAGGCCATTTTTTACAGGTTCACATTTCGTGGAAATTCTACTTGCCTTGAAATGCACCCCTTCGAATAAAATTGATCACACGAGTAGCTTGTGAAGACATGACATATCAACGGAATTCTCACACAATTATGCAGCCTATGTGCTGGTTGTAACACACGGGAAGAAGGGAACCTACCCACACATACTCGACACAAGACTGGTACAAGGTCTACCTTGTGGGTATACCTGAAAGGCTGGCTAGGTAATTTCAAGACGCTCCTTCACTTTAGCTGAGAACTCTTGATCTAGTCTGTCACATTTGTGTTATTTGGAGTAGACTGGATACCACTTCCCGGAATTTCACGAGTAACAAGACCTAGTGAATCGGTTGAATCTTTGGCGATGGCGATATCGAGTCAAGAAGTGAAATGAGGACAACAACAGACTAAGAAAAAAATGAGAGTTCCAGTTTCTCCTCCCACTGAAAAGGCCTTACCAGAATTGCGACAATAGCGTGAAGAGAAGCAAGAAACTCCCGCAGGGCATGAGTACGCAACTGATGAAAGGAAAGTGAATGTACGCTGTCTCCCGGATACAAATCATGAGTTATGCAGAAATTCTTGGTGTTACAAAAATGAAAACGCTAACTTTGAAAAACCAGAAGACACACCAGAAGTAGAA
This sequence comes from Orchestia grillus, assembly GCA_014899125.1. Taxonomy (NCBI): domain Eukaryota; kingdom Metazoa; phylum Arthropoda; class Malacostraca; order Amphipoda; family Talitridae; genus Orchestia; species Orchestia grillus. The sequence continues at coordinate 27,915 of VOMN01030082.1, forward strand.
CGGATATATTAAAACATTGATAACTTGACCCAACGTCGAAGACTATAAGACTCGGATCCCATTTATTAAAACATTAGACTCACTGACTCAGACCTTTCGCCCCATGAGAAAACAGTTACTAGCACCGTCATTATTCCTTCAAGAGCTACAAAAATTAATGCAGCCGATCAGCGAAGAGTCGACTCAGATCATGGGCAGCATCGGTAAAGCAGAAGGCATTGCAGTTCCAGTCGGTGGAAAGAAATAAACAGCGATAAAGACCTGTAAAAATAACATAGTTGCGTGAAATTTAGCAGGCGTGCGAGTCCCAGCAGACAACATGGACAGGCGAGCCTAGACAGGGCGCAGCGACAGTGCAGTGGACACACATAGAAGCGATAAACATTTCCTAATGAACAGCCGAGGCAGTCTCGCTACTAAGTTCATCACAGGTGTTCACCTGTACTGCCGAGAGGACCCACTGCGTCACGTTCAAACGCATTTAGAGAACGAGAACCTTGTCTTAATTCGTCGAGAGAACATCAGAGGCGCCGTAAGCTAACGAGAGGGCAAGAAGTATGTCATCACCGGCCTGGTCTTGTGATGCAGGGAAGAGATGAAACGTTCACAAGTGGAAGAGACGAAGTGGAAAGTTAAAACCAACCAATATACTTTTACTCCGTTCTTCGCCCTCCGCCAAAAAAGAGACGGGAGAGAAATTTTTTCGCAGGCTTAAAGCGATCTTTAGGAAGGTGCTTTAACTGGAGGGCTACAGGCTCGACACAATCTAGTAGCGTCGACTTGTACGTTATTGGAGCACGAAGTTATCGAGGCGACTAAATTCTGAATACCAGATGCACCCAAAAAAAGTCAAGTCAATTCGCCAACGTTTCATTCCTTTTGAAAACTCAAGAAAAATATTAAAACTCAGTTCAGATTATCAACAGGGTCTAACCACAAAATCATTCTGATGAAAGACCACTGAGAGAGGCGACAACAAATACGAACTCCTCAGATTTCTATTGCAGTTCGAGGAGCGGTGACAGCAACTAGCACGTTGTTCCGTCGGAAGTGTGCAGTGATGATTATCCCTATACAAGGAGCTTAAAGTTTGACCTAGTCATCGAAAGCAATTCGGGTTCCTGCAGTCCGCAGGCCAGTGAGAGCACTTCCTGCTGCAGGTACTACGAGTAAGACCGTTGGAGTACAGCTGAAGCGAGTCTTGCGGACGAGAAAAGATACCCTCTTCCACCCTACATCATTCCGGGAGCAATGCCGGTAAGGGACCGTGATGTAGCTGTAGGAGATGCTGAGCCACACGCCAATACTAGAGTGGAGCTCTAGGAAATGCAGGCTGATTCTCAAGAAGTTGCAGCATTCGACGGATCTTCCTCATTTTTAAAAACGTCAGTATATGATTTCGATAAGGTTCGTTCTAAATCAGATTCCTGCCACACGACCAGCGCAGTTCTGCACCCTGCATTCAGTCAAGCGACCTCTCACGAGCCCACCAAAGAGCGTCGCAGGTCTCTTGTAAGTATTGCAGAGTTGGAGCCTAGCTTTGAGGCCTCCATTGCTGGTCGCTTAATCCGTCCTCTGCAGAAAACACCGACTGAAATGGCCAGTATTCCAAGTAGTCCAATGGCATCGCGTGAAACATCTTAACTTTTTTTTGACAGTTGGAGTGAGTCACGTCATCAAGATGAATCACCGCGGCTGTCGAAAATGTCATTGAGGTCTGACTCAAAAGTTCCTTCTTCTTCTCGGTCTCACGACGGCCCTGGCGCCTCCAAAGCAAGCTTTCTGAAGTCATCAACACGAGAAGAGAAAAGTAAAACTCAAAAAAGAAAGCATGCAATAGGAACCAGTGTATTTGCTTTCATAGCTGTTTTAGTGTACGTGATTTTGATGGTGTATTTTTTCTTCTGATGAGCGCAATAGGAAAGTAACTGCCCAGAAATATCTCGTACATACAGAAAAAATGCTGTGCATCATTTAACTAAGCACGTAATTTCGATATCAGGCCAATGACAATAAAACACAATTCTAGGTAAATAATAGTGTGAACGTCACGAGCGAGTTGAACAGAAACAATTCAAAACAGAGACAATTTCTTGATATTTTTATTTTTCCCAGTCCGTGTATCTTTCAAGCCTCCTCAAATGAATATCGTTTAAACATCACAACTGAATGACAAAGTGAACAGAGAAGGAAAGGAAGTTGGCGCACGGCTGAAAAATGATGATGTTATGTACTTGTGCAGTACGACCGTGCATGCTGACCAGTTTATATTGCACGGGATCACCAATTAACCAGATGATGACCAGTTTCAAAGTTTATATTATTAGCTGGAAAAATTTATTCTTCACCTGAAGGACCTCCATAAGCTCATTTTTTGTCCAGGCAGACACCATATGATCAACATTAAACATTATAAGTTACTAGCCATATTTGTGTTACTCAATCTTTTCCGTGCATGAAAATGCTTAAATCTACGTCGAATCCAGTCGAAATTTAATACTTTTTCGAGCGTATCATCAGTTGCATTGGAATTAAGCCTCAAGTACTCAAAAATACTTCGCTATTAAACTTCCCCACCTTGTCTGTTCAACCATTCTGTCACTAGTATAAGAATTTCCAAGGATTCGATGCATATAGATGTTTTTCAAACGTTCCTTACGTATCTCCTGAAGTGTATCTCCGTTCCGCGCTCTTCCAATGTGAGCAGCTAGGTACAGGTGGTAAATCCATGATACTGTGAAACTTTCAGATGTTACCGTAGCGCCGCTGATAGTACGTTGTGACGAGCATTGCATGAAGAAATAAGACTGTAGTGTTCCCATAGTGCGTCACAACTGTAAACAAGGCACCTGAGGTGCGCATCGATCTCCTGTATCACTCGGCAGATAAAGCGCAGCTGGTGGGTGCCACGTACTGGCCTTCTGGCTCTGTGAGTCACTGACCCTTACCTCTGTGTGGTAACAGATCCAATATCGGCTACTGGGTAAAGGTGGTCGTGAAATTTGTGCTGATATACAGTGATCTAAGTCAAATAATTAAAATTTTGCGATGGTGATTCACTGTGTTATTAAATTTGGTGAGCGTTCCTAATCTCGATATTATCGGTCGCGTGAAGTTTGTTACTGTGCGTACTACCCAACTCATCCTTAATGAGAAATTGAATTTAAACTTTCAAAAAATGAAACCTTTAGGTATTGATGAAATTATCACACAAATAAAATTAAACAATATGATTTCATTAACAGCGAACTCCATAAACAAATGCATCGATGCAGCTACTATGTTAGAACAGTTTAGCAATGCAAATTTTTCATACGTGTGCAAAAATGTCATCATAAATGTTCTATAATTACCTCATTTTTTTCGCTGTGCAAAAAATGAAATAAAATTAACCTTCTGTTTGTCTCTAATTGATTTATCTGAATTAGTTTTGCAATGAATACACATGAGTTCAATTTTTACTGCAGTCATAGCTTGAAGTACAAACAGTTCCGTTTTCTCACTCTTTGTTTATCGAACTGACTGAAATAAAACTATAAGGTTTTTTGAAACTTAGTTCAAAAACGAGGTTTTACATTTTAGCTTGTGCTTCAGATGCCTGGTTTTTCCTACTGCATTGGAAACAACTGCTGTACTTTTCAACTTTTATAGCGAAGCATTAAGAACGAGTATATGTCTGATATTCCCACTCCTCACACATTTCAATTAAATCTACGACAGTGAGCATGTTCATGTTGATTAAACTTTCTCACTACAGCAATAATGAAAGCATCATTTCTCTTCACTGCTATATGCACTACAGCTAAGATACATTTCATTGGTTGACAATATAAAATCACTGTTCTTTTCACAGTTGCGCTTGTCGCTGTGGTACTTGCATCATCAATGATGGACTGCGAGGCGGCTGCTTTGCCCTCGATACAACGAGTGCCGCCAGTGCCCGCTGAGGCGGAAAGTGCTAAAGGGGCGTCCGGACTGCTGAACTACTGGAGGAGCTGTCTGAGGGATGCAGCCAAACTGGCCCAAACTGGAGAAGAAGGTACGTGTCAGTCTATTCCTACTCTCACCTCTACAAGATAAGCAGAAGAACAGTTGGTGCTGGTCTATTTTTCAAAATTTGGATATACATAAGGTTCTCGATATTCACCTTTTTTTTACTACCGGTTTGTTTTTTGTTTTTTAGTTGATTTCTAGATATGTACTCTTGAGTTAAGAGCATATATTTCGTATACCTGGAGCTGACGATTTTTAATATAAGTCAGAACATATATAAAAGAATCACGACCTATATCAGGATTATCTGTAAATTAAAAAAGTTTCATGCTCAAAATGAAAATGTTGCATCATAGTTAACACCATGGTGATTATGTATCCGAAACTATAGTATGATAACAACTACTCGGAAATGGCTAGGGTTAAATACGGATATTTGCAATACAACGTACTAAGTTAAGACTTCTTCGTTGCCATTCAAGTGGATCCATTATAATAATACAAAAAAAAATATGAAGGCTGAAGTCTTGTCAAGGCACTCTAGCGTCAAAGATATAAAATTATTATTTTGTCGCAATATTTACTAATAATGTCTTTAAACTGAATGACAGCAACAATAAATCATGGACCGGCGCTTGTCACCCACTCACCAAGCACCCACATTTTACTTGCATACGAACGACGCTCGTGATTGGGATCTTTGTTGCAAACGCACTACGAATTTAACAACTTTTCTGATTGTGTTATATGATGCACACACTTTACGTAACCTACGTTATTTCTCTGATTCTTTCTCAAGACATGTTTGACCTGCTGAGTACGATAGTCGATGAAATTTAATGTACATCCTAGCAAGGAAATTAAGATTAAAAGAGTTTCATCATCAGGTGCTCCCGACTCGACGGTGGTTCGGCTGGTGGTTGCCCCCAAAACTCATCTGTTGGCTAACTTGGCCCCTCAGGGTTCTAGCAAGCACCCGCTGTACCTAAGGACTCCAGAGAGTCGGTCTCTGAAGGCAGACCTCGTGCTGGACTCCTTGTCCGAGGACGACTTCTCCCCAGCCCTGCTGCAGCCAAACGCTGAGCTCAGTGTCCTCAACTTGAACAAGAGAAACCTCGAGTTGAAGACGGATGGCGAGGGTGAGGATATTTCTCCGTAGTTCAAATGATACACTGCGGGGCAAAAAAGAAGTTGCACAGCTGTGTTTTACATATTATGATATCTTTTCTACATTATTTCAGAACCTTTTTGTTTTGGGATTGTTTTTGGTGAGCCGAGATTTGCGACTCTTTGCAATAACAAAATGAAGTCACTGGACTATCTGTAAATTTTTGGTAACAGCATTCATTCTTCGACGGACTTTTATTTTTCGTGGCATACAGCAATATAGTTTTTGGATGTACATTGGCAGTGTATGCTTGACATGTATACGTATATTTATACCTGTGATTATGGATATATTTATACCTACACCATGTATAGTTTTTAATGAGAAGTATAGCTTTTAGACGTCCAGCCCTGACATGGGACGATCACTTCGAGCAACTGATTTTCATAGCCGTGTATAACTTACCCCACGAATTTCTTCAACAGCTGACGTTCAGACCAAACTCTGACAGGGTTATCGGTGCACAAAATAAGCTTGAACTGTCCTTGTCTTGTCAGGCAAACTGACCGTGAATGGCGTTCCCGGGGAGGTGGTGGACGCAAGGCCTCAGGGGCTTACCGTCATCGCACTCGACGATTTCCTGTTCGACCACCGGCAGCGCATCCAGCAACTGCGGGCCGGTGCCGTCTCACACTAGCGGGTCTGCGCTGATATGTACTTTGGTGCTTGTAGCTCCGCATCCTTGCCAGAGCTACAATATTTCTCTTGTTAGTGTAGCGTTCTTTGGTAAATGTCTGCATATTTAGTAAACATATATTGATTAGCTTAGCGACTTCTCTGAGTGCTGACAAACACCCCAAGGTAAGGAACAGTGTGACTGAGTGGAATTCAAACTTAAACCCTCGAAATATGTTTCAGTCAGTGGCAAAATAAAGACTTTTTGTAGAGGTGAACTTGAATGATTTGGTTGAATACAGAAAAGATTTCAAATGAGAGCTGCTCACATGTTTCGGTCGCGTATTATTTTTCAGATTTGGTTGTCTTGCTTCGACCCCAAAACACGGACTCAGGAGGCGGGCTCTACGAGTTGGCTCATTTAAGCTCGTTAAATTTCATGACATGATGCGAAGTTTCTCGGTCACATTCGATTTTTTTAGTTAATGCACAATTTTATCCAAATATTCATTTTTTAAAGAACTTTCGCACTCAATATCTTTTAAAACAGAAGTAATTGAGGTTCACTTCCTATGCAGCTTCAGGTTAACCTATCACAACAATGACGAGCAGCACAAATAATAATACGCTTTTTTTCATTTTTTGGGGGTCTATATTTCCCCATTTTGAACTAGTCCCTCATGTTCCAATCATTTTTGTTGTCGCAGAAAACTTTTTTTAAGCGTTACCTATCCAGTGATGTTATCCTTCGAGCGATATTTTGTGTAATACATCATTAGAGAATGATAAAACGATAGCCTCTGCAAGATCTGCTTGCATCTGATAAACATTTAATCTATTGTGATACCAAACGAAGGCCATTTTACTGTGACTTGTTTTAATTGAGTGTAGATACATTTTGTCTCCCCGATTTGAATTTCAACGTTAATAACATCGAAAGGTATTAAAAAATGAGTATTTTTACCCTGAATCAAAGGAAGCTTCACAAGATGATTGTGGTCCTTCAGAACACAAAAAAGAACAGTAACCTTCGTTGGCTTTAAGAAAATTAGTTTTACACTTTTTCCCCGCTAAATTTTTTTCTTCATTTTATTTCAATGAGGAGAAAGAGGATGGTTAGATTCTAGCACTACTCGTATTTTTGACTACATCGTTATAACAAGATAGGCTCAACTTTTTACAACACAGTTATAAAATATCTCGATCAGGCTCAATCAAGCTGGAAAGCCAACGCAGGAAAAAGATCAACAGAAACGTGGTTTTTAGTGGCAGAAAAAGAGCTACAGACATAGAATGCCTCGTACTTTGAAGCCTTTAATCATGATATTAATTTTCAACCGGCCGCTAGATAAGCAATTGAAATTCTCACCGCGACCGATTCAACACTTCAATTCATCAGTGAACACTCGAATCTATTCTCACTTCGACTCACGGGGTAATCCACTACGAAAAGTTGTTTACCTTCAGATGTAACTTGCAAAGACCAGATAAATTATTATCTTTCCCTTGTGAGTTGAAAAGACAAGAAAAGTTATTTACTTTCCCTTGTAAATTGCAAAAACCAGGAAAGTTACTTACTTTCTTCGCACATTGCACAGGCGAGAAAAGTTTTTACTCTTCATTGCAGGCTACAAAGACAAGAAACTTATTTACTTTCCTGTATGGATTGCCAGGATAAGAAATGTTGTTTACTTTCATTTGTAAGTTTCAAAAACAGGAAACATCGCTTAATAACCTTTCTTGATTACAAAGAATATGTTTTCACTCCAATCGTTCAAACTTAAGAAACATAATGTAGAGCAAGTGATTGATTTTGGAAATTTGAGACTTGAGGTATATTTTCTCATATTTCGTTGAATACTTGAAAAATTGAAATTTTTGGTTGTTTTCAATTTATTCATATATTACCGAGCATAAAATATTAGATATAGTTCTACTTTTATTGCTGGTAGTAAATTCCACGTTCAATAGGCCTAAACATCTAGAGCATAATTTACATGACAAAGTATCCCTGCCTCAGCTTTTAATGTTGAGCAAATCCAAGCCAGAAAATCAGAACGCTGTCGCTGCAGCGGGTTGTCATGGTAACGGAAGCGGGAAAAGGGACAACAATCAACGTTGAAGCTTGGTAGTCGTCTGCTAGGACGAAACGCTGGCGCATACAAACGCATTTGTGTTGTTTCTGGTTAAGCTGGATCAAATTACGGCAGAAAATTACAACTAAGACCGTCATAAATAGTACGTCCCACAAATGGCTGACCCTGAAACCATGATGTAAAGTTTTAGTCTTCCGCTAAAGGAACAGACCCCAGAGGTTCTTGTAACAATATTGCTGCGTCATAAGGACGACGGTTTTGTGGTATACGTAACATTTGAACCTTACCTGGAGTGTTTCTAAGTGGTGGGTCGAATGTATCTCATTAGCGGTGCTTTTAAGTAATATGTCGAACGTACCTCATTGGGGGTGTTTCTAACTAATGTGTTGAACGTGCTGGATATTCGTCTGAGGTTGGTATTCCGCACATGGCTCCCGGCTTAGTCACGGTTAGGAGCGCAGTAATTTGAGATGGAGATTGGATGTACTTACGTGTTGTTGTGCAGCAATCAAGGCTAATTCTCGCGACTACTGAGGCTGTTAAATGCTTCCAAAGGATCTTCTAAGCGAAGGAACCATTGCTGGCAACATTACTTAACAAATTGCCAATTATTCCCTTTACGTTGATTGAAACAATTTGAGCAATAAAAGATGTGTGTGTAGTAAACGCAATACAAATTAAATTGTTCTGTCGTTACCATTTGTCTACATAGAACAGTCAGATTCCTATCAGTTAAAATACTTTATGTTAGTATATGGCAATTCTTCCTACAATTGATGATGCATCCGTTAGTAATTCTTTCTTTTTTCAACTCCAGTAATCGAATTCTTTTGTACAAAGACGATCTTTTTAACTCAGAGTGTGAACCAGACTTCTTCTGTGTGTCCTTCGTATTTCCTTGTAGTTCGAAATTTATTGCAAGTTAAGTATGATAATACTACAAGTTAATATGCACTGTTGTGTTCAATAGTATCTAAATCAATTGTAGTCGTCAGGCAGTTCGATGGATATTCCTGGAATTGTAGAGTGAAAAGGATGTCGATGACACATCACTCAAATGATTGACTGTGATATTCCTAATTCTCCAAAGTACGATTGCTGAAAGAGTATCGAAAATGCTGACGAGCTTTTAAATTGCTGTAGCTATTTTCAGGACTTTTTAAGAATTAAAAATTTAATTTAAGCGTTTGATCGTGGTTTCATTATGGAAAATGACCCAAATGAAACTTGCACATCAAACCAGATGGCGTCTCTCTTGTGTCTAATGGAAACCTCGACCCCTTAGGTACGCGTTCATTACTCCCATAAGGATATGGAGAAGAGCTTTAACATGCTCATAGCACTCTGAACCATAAGCTAAATAGATGCCCCTAGGCTTCCCAGAGGGTGCGAGACGACTAAGAAAGCCGTCGGTGTCCTGCCGCTGCGAGGTCGTTGTCCTGTCGAGGGCGGTCAGTGCGGGTGTTGTCGACGGAGAGGAAATATTTAGAGGGAACCTTCAATGCGGGCGAGAAAGAGGGTCTTGAAGTGTGAGGACTACTCTAGTGGTAATTTGTGATTTGTTTCTACGAGCTTAGCAATTTTGAAAATCATCAGTGTATGAATAAGGTTTCTCGAATGACAACAAAACTCCCGCATTTCGCCCAGTTCGTGTAGCATCATCCCTAATGTACTCGTACTTCGACGTCTTCGACTTGCTTCGAGTTTTCAGTCCTGAGTCTTGCTTGAATCAACGCTGCTATTGTGGCCTGTATTATAGGTTTGATCCGGAAAAGCATTTCATTGATGTTGTCCTAAGTCACTCGAAAATTTACCAGGCCTTACCTCAAAAAATGTATGCAGCATTCCATTGTTGGAATATTTAAACGACATTTGTGGTTCTACCACTCTTGAATCGAGAAAAAAACGATGAGTATTCTCAGTCGTTCATGGATTTCCTTACAAATAGTTAGAAGCGAGTAATCCATAGATATCATTGACAGTGATCGTTAAAAAGTCAACTTCTAACCAGAGCTGGGCAGCGCTACTTTGAAATGTAGCGGCCGCTACATTTCAAAGTAGCGCTGCCCACCTCTGCCTATGGTATTCCTACGGGCAGAGCGGCCGCTACATTTCATGAAATGTAGCGGCCGCTACATTTCAAAGTAGCGCTGCCCACCTCTGCTTCTAACAAAATTGAACGGTATATTATTGCAATGAGAGAGAAAAAACACGGAAAAATTCGTTTCTTTCGCTCCAGTCATGTAATTCCATTCTTGAAATGTTTCCAGGTGTTTGCAATGCGACTAGGAATGTTAGCCATTTTCAATAGAACTTTTTATTATTCATATATATAATTCAAGTGGAACAGCAACTCTCAATTACCACCCGCAACATCAAGAACTAGATCACATTAGTATTTTTCAAGAACAGTAAGGCTTGTCCTTCAATCACCCAGTCGTTAATATAATTAGAACAATTATACAATGAATAGTGCCGTATAACATACCTTACACTGAAAATATTACTGCAGTCTCACCTCATTTTCGAAACCTGCCTCTAGCGCCGTCTGCGTAAAGTTCTGGCGTTGGTGAGGAAATCAGAGGGTGACGTCAGTGAGATCAGTACGAGGCGTCAGTAAGAAGATCAGTACGAGGCTTCAGTGAGAGGATCAGTGCGTGGAGTCAGTAAGATCAATACGAGGCGTCAGTAAGATCAGTACGAGGCGTCAGTGAGATCAGTACGAGGCGTCAGTGAGAAGATTCGTCAGCGAGATCAGCGTGGAGAGGGTCTGGACCAGCTGTGTGGTACGGGCTGCTGTGCGGTGCTGGAGTGATGCATGGCCGAGCTGCACATCATCGGGCGCCTGGAGGGCGCGCAGGGCTTCTCTGAGAGGGCGCTCTTCTGCAAGTGGTCGTTGCAGTGCGGTCAGTGAACGGAAACTATATTTTATTTTACGTAAATATTTATATCATGTAGAGACCTTGATCGATCTTTACATTTCCCGTATGTTTTGATACACTTTTGCTGGTCTAATTAGATCTAGGCCGAGTAGATCGTAATTTTTTCTAGGAATTTCTTTTTTGTAGCCCTTTTGTTCGTAATTGAGTCGACCATTAAAAAATTTAGCCTAGAATTTAATCTCTATCTAAAATAAGTGTCTTCTTGTTTAACATTCTGACACACTTTGTGAAACAGTACGAGTTCAAAAACATCTGTCCAGCCAATCGATCAATTTTCGGTATCCGTAAGTATAGCGACTGCAAATTTTAATCTGCGGGATTATTATAATGAACATCTGCAACTATGAAACGGACACAAGCATCATGACTGTTAACATTAAATTGAAGAGTGAGGGGATACAACTTTATTCACAGATCATATGGTAGGAGACGATGATTTTCATTTTCAAATTTTTCCGAAAAATAAAACGATATTATTCTAAACGATTGCTGCATGGATTTATGCACATATAATAATAAATGCAATGAAATGGTATCCAAAAAACTCAGTTATAAATAATTTCTAGAGGTATTTTTTTGTGTCATATTCGGTTCAGTTTTCAGAAAACATACAACAGCCCGCTGGCCCTGCATGTGGGTACGCATGTGGACGCGGATTTCAGTGTGTTATTTTGTGTAGGGATAGTGGAAATTACCCAAGGAATGAGCGTAGTGCATGGAAAAAGTAATGATCTATAGACAACCATATATACTGAATATCAGTTGTCCGTTTGAGTGAAAGTTTCAAGAAGACCTAGGCTTACGACAAATGTAAATGGTTTCGAACGAATTCTACTTTATGCATGGTGATGACGACATCGGAAAGCACTTGAACATATCTAGTATGTATTCCGAGATCATGCTTGTCATTTTCAGGCAGCAATTCACAGTGATTAGTAAGCGTACGCCGCACGTACTGTACGTGATGTACACTGTATGCAAACACGAACATATGGTCCACAACGCTGGCCTGAGCTTGCCAGACTCCGTCACCCATTGAGGTCCCAGTCATGGCGGTTTGAACTCACCGTGATTGAATTATGGCTGGAAAGAGAATTTTTGGTTAGTCGTAAATGTTGATTTTTTTTGTAGCTATGAGGCCAAATGAATTATTCGTTGAGATAAATGAGCGTTTAGATATGTATAGCTGGAACGTCACAGTTTATGAATTATTAGTAAATGAATCATGAAATCTATATGCTGATGCAATAATCTCATTTGAAGTTTGAAAATTATTACAAAATCCATCTACAAATCTCGTTAGTAATTTGACTAACCCTAACGCAGCAATGCGCTTCACCAAAGAAGTTTTAGTATCGGTGGCCAAAGTTTTCTCTCAGTGGCGAATGGTTCGAAAAGTTCATTTTATTCGACAAAATTTGTTGAAATATCAGACAGATTTTCTAAGTGTATGCATGGAACATCAGGGACAGCAGTAGTGACAGCTTTCATGCAGCATTAGGGATGTAAAGTCGGCGAAGCGTTCCCTTTTGGGAGGAAAAATTATAACTCAATATTCCTAGGCAGCGGCACACGAGTGTAACCCGGGCAGGGATATCCGAATTTCTGTCAAAGAATTCAAAGAAGTTCGTTTCGAGTTGCTGAAAGGAGAAAGAAGTAGACTCTGCCTGCATAGTGTCAGTAAAAATTTTCAGTAGCTTGAGTGAGACTTCTTCGATTCCTTTGAAAAATATTAGGACACCTCGGCGTGGGCCGCACTTGTGTGCCACTTTTTAAGAATTTTGAGTTATATTCTTCCTTTTCTAAAGGAAGCGATTCGCTCGGGATCGAACCAGGGTTCTCCTGAATAAAAAACTTGCTCGCTACTATACTTGCGGAGACTCTGTACCATAAATTGATGCCTCATGCACCATATTTTGCAAGCATAATTTTTTCAGCTCTTTAACCTATTAGAAATTGTAAGCGTTGCGATGCATCGTCATTTGTGTATCGTCGCCGATCATCGTTTGTGTATCTTCATGTCTTCGTGCGAAGTTCGAAAATATCTTGAGATATTGAAGGAATGATTTTCTTCCATAAATTTCTCCAGCAAAAACGGAAGCGGCTGAAGTACGCTGTGCCGTCTTTTGCCTGCATCACATCCTCTCTGATTTTCACTGTTCGCTCATAAAGTAACTTAATTAACATCCGTTTGTCAGAAATTTCAACACACATATACACAATTGGAGTGTCTGTCAAAAGCAGCACAATACAGAATTTCCATCGGTCATAAATAACTTCGTTTCACGCCAGCCCAAAGATACACGTAACCCCTTCACGAGCGCGTTTAATTAGCGTCTCCTGCAGCAATGTCTCAACTGACTCTATCAGCGGATAATGGATTTCTCTAAATCCCAAATCCTCCTGTTTCCGGCGACGAGGATTTTTTCAAAGGACGGACATTTCATCGTACTAAATCCTTCCCGATGGTGCAGGCAGCGGCTGGCGCGTGGTGGCCGGCCAGACGGACGGGCAGACGCAGGTTGACCTGTGCCAGCCAGTGCAGGACACAGCCACCTGGTGCCATCCCCTCGACCTGCTGCTGGCCTGCCGCGGCCTGCAGGGTGAGTTTTCTCAGTACGTTTACTGCTGCTCAGACTCTTACCGAGCAAATTATTTGATCGGGAAGGCTGCCTTTAACTTTGTACGAAACACTAACTGCAACTTTACGAACACATGCAATAAGGTCGTATTTAGCCTATTGCTGATCACTAACAGCATCCTCATGCAAGTGGACTTTGAAATCCATATAGACGGTAAAGTGTCAAGCCTAAATACAATTGTACGCATAATATTGGGCTGTTTGTCAAAAGGCTGCTGCTAACTTCGCGTGAACAGCTGCCTGCAGTCTTATTGCAGGTATGCGTGAGACTGCTCGGAGCTTTCCGAACGAAGGTTGCTGCAGACTCATCGTAAAAATAATTTAGGCGTCATAAGGCCAAGAACAGTTGTGACAAACGTAGAACCCAGTCGTGGATACCAGAAAATATGCAGTTATTAGTACGCTTAGAATCCCTCTAGTCAGCTGTAAAATGTACCGTTTGAGTGCTTACTTTTCTTGTGAGAGTATTTGTTCATGAGTTATGCAGGAGTTTCATTGTACAGGGATGAAGAAGAACATAAGGGGATAAGGCAAATTTTTCAGTTACAACTTTATCACCCCAGAAGCGAAATAGGTTCTTCGACCTTTAATATGATATTCTTTTCCTCCGTAGCCTAAGTATAATATTATAAAACATCATATCCACTTAGTAAGTCATAAAACATTTGGTCCACACATGAGCATAGTCACCTTTGGGCTTTGTACTTCAGTCAAGAATAGTCACTTTTTTGGGTCTGTCGCTGCATGCAAGTCCATTTTCTCGTTTCGGATGATGCAGAGTCTAATAGAATAGCTACATTGCCTGAACGAACAACAGCTCACGACCTGCACCAGCCAAAACCCACCGCAACTCGAACTGTCATTCAGGGTGGCCGCGAGTGGTGGTGCAGGTGTACCGGGAGGACTGGTACGGACGGAGGGACCTCTGTGGGTACGGGGTAGCATCTGTACCCAGCACCCCCGGGCACCACACCGTCACCTGCCACACCTGGCGTCCCACAGGTATGTTTCAGAACTTATGGAGGTAACTTGAGAAGGGGTTATCTATGATAGGATGTTTTCATTGTCTTAAAGTTATCAAAGAGAGAAATTTCTTGTTGATGCTTGACACAGACACTGGAGGCGAGGTTTCCGAGGCTTCTCTGTTCCTACATGGGGAAGGGAATAAAATTTTGATTTTTTTTTCTTTATTTATTAAAGCCCCCCATCTGCAGCCAAATCGTTAAAAACGCAATTTTTATTGCTTT
>VOMN01030088.1:0-52315 GCA_014899125.1 Orchestia grillus
ATCTAAATTTCCGTGAAATTTTCACGGGTCCTGCTAGTACATATTACACCAAGAATATAAAAGTCTCCTTGCATAATGACAGTTCTTCTGTACAGGATGACAACCTTCAGTTGAGGTGTTGTATAGCCATGACCTTTCAACACGAGTAGCTGGGGAAGGCCTGTTTCAAAGGGGGAATGCATTATCTTTCTAATCAGTCTGTACTGCATAATTCCAACGCGTCTGGACACGATTATGGTTTCATAAATGATCAAATTTAGCTAGTAACATTTTAGAAACACAAGGGCAGTACTCCAAATTGTCGAAGGAGAATCGTCGTCTCTTATTTTCACATCCTATAAATTTCGAGAGGTTTGACCTACGCGCCGCCTCGAAGGTATGTGGGCCTGCAACCATTTCCGTCTCACGGCGTGGGACCCACTCCACTCGCGACTGTCTCCCCCACTTCTTCCTGAGGCTGCTACGTTCTTTTGCAGTACCTCAAATGAGATTCCATTAAACGTCCGTGAGGCTACTAGGTTTTTCTTCAGTACCTCAAATGAGATTCCATTAAACGTAGGTAAGGCTACTAGGTTTTTCTGCTATACCAGAAATGAGATTCTATTAAACGTAGGTGAGGCTACGAGGTTTTTCTTCTGTACCTCAAATGGGATTCCATTAAACATCGGTGAAGCTACGTGATTTTTCTTCTGTACCAGAAATGAGATTCTATTAAGCGAAGGTGAGGCTACTAGGTTTTCCTACAGTACCAGAAATGAGATTCTATTAAACGTAGGTGAGGCTGCTACGTTCTTTTGCAGTACTTCAAATGAGATTCTCTCCGATTTAGGAAACGTAGATCACAACTATACTGTCGTATCTGTTTTCTTGAACAAGCTGTGTTGACAGGTTGAATTTATAGAGATTCTCGTGTTTCACTTGGGTATGGTTGAGACATTTTGTTCAATGGTGAGATTAATTTTATTTTTATTGAATTTCAGTTAATTTTAAATGAATATAGAATTTAACTACGTAAATTTGTGAAAAGTTATATGAATACATGTTTATTCCATTGCCATAGCTTTTTAAGATTGTAACATAGTCCGCTGTATTTCGACAGATTTGGTTAGAACTGGAGTTGAATTTTCATCTGAGCTGATAAGAAAGTTTATTGATCAATCCTGAATTTTTCCAAGTGTTGGCTGAGGCACGTCCACCCAACTTCGGCTCGAGATTCGTTCCTAAGACTTAACTCGATCATGAATTCGCACAAATGTTGTGTGGCGTTGAATTAATTTTGAAATTTACTCGGGTGAAAGATAAATTCGAAAATACGTTTTGGCAAAGTAAATCCCAACGAAAAAAATTAAAGGCTCATGTTGTGCCAAATTTCACTTCGGAGTACATCGCCCGAATTTTTTTTTTCAGAATGTAGCATTGCTTAAATTAGACGATAGCGCATTGAGGTACTCGTATTGCCAGTGTTTGTACTAGAGTGTAGATAGGGGGACATAAAGTCAATATGTAAGTCGGGTGAAAGTGCAAAAATATGTTTAAAGGAAAACATGCCTAAGTTGATCGCTGTTCTACTCTGAGAGCTTATTTCGTCGGCTAACAAAGAACACTTGGTAGTAAAGACTTGGTCTTATTTACCCCCTTGTTTGCAACTCTGGTGAAACAGCTTCGATAGTGTGCCTGACTACATTAATATTAATTTACATGGTCTTACGCAGTCATTGTTCAATCGCCTATGAAGCAATAACAGTAGTGAGATAATTTACCACCTATTGTACAAAGTTTTTATCTCAATACCCTTGCTCTCGTAGCCTTCTCTGAAGTCGGCACATGCACTAAGCACGCCCACCGAACTGCTCGGCCGGAGCATCTCACACGGAGACGACCAAGTCGTGCCTAACTCGAGGGCGGCACCATCAAAAAAAAGCTTCAACAAGCCTTGGAAAAAGAGACCGGCAACAAGAGCGCGAGGAGAAATAAAAAGAGGGCACGAGCGCGCCAAAAAGGACAGGAGGATTACTGCTGCTATGTCATCATCCGAGCAGGATGGTTTGCGGCGCTAGGTTGGTTCCTAAGTGCTGGATAATTTCATTCCACCAAATTTCGTCTTGGAATTGTGAAATGCTTCATTAGATAGATTTGATCATAAGGAGTGCTTGAAGTACCTGAATGCGGGATGATTCCTGAATGAAGAGAGGAATACCTTTGAGTACGGGTACGGCTCCTTAAAAGCAAACTGGATAATCTTACAACTTTCTTCTCCCTTTTTAGAAAGCACGAGTTGAGAGTCGGGAAAATATTCAAATCCGAATTTAAAGTGAAGAGTTTCAAAGAAATGAACTAATTCCCGGCAGGATTTTCCACTGAAAACTCGCTATTTTGAGACGACCTTGTGTACTAGAGTTGCACGTGTGAGTACACTCGGGAATGGTTGGTTTGTAACGAGAGACGATAAGGAAGGCCGATTCGGCGTGTAACAATGTACGTTTTGCATATTTTTATTTTAAAATGACCATCTAGCGAGTTTTCTGGCAGGTAAAGTTGAAAAATTCGAGTTGGGTAAATATTACTCGGGACGAGTTAAATACTCGCCCTCGCCGAGCAGAGGGTCACGGCAAAAACTGTGGTGAAAGAAGCTCTAACCACGGAATTTATACTTGGAATAAATTCCAAAAGCTTCATGAACATATCGATTTTATGATTGTCAATGAAAGTATCAATCATTGCAATTTTCAGTCCACTGTTAACTTTCTAGTACTGCGACAAGAAAGTAAAGTTGAAGAAATTTTCCGCCTAGCTTTTTTTTCGGGTCCATCATGCAACTAATTTCAACTATCCAGTATCCAGATATTGTATATTGAGACGGACCTTGGAACAAAAAATGTATTTTTTAAACAAAAAAACAGGGATCGCAGGATATGAGATAGAGTTAGGTTTGTTTTTCGTATGCTATCAGGACATGTGACACTAGAGAACACTGTTAGGTCAACTCAGCTCTATATAAGCCTTTGGGACTTATCTTCCGTGCCCAATTTGCTGCTTTCAATTTTCATACCTTCTTCGCTATATCTCCATTGCCTTTTATTCCTCATCATCCTTAAATTGTTATTTCTATGTGCAGAAAATCCTGTGTGGGAACACAGCTGTGCATAGATTCCACTTCATCCATGGTACTTAGAGAATGGTCCTTTCTCATCTTTACTATCCATGGACCACATTTCGCGCGGAGAGGGAGCTTTAAACTACCTAAGAATTGGATCAAATCCATGAAATGAAGCTCATTTCGTCGTGTCGCTGCGTCATGTACGATACGTGTGACTGCGAAGTGTATAGCTGTACACTCTTGTGAATCCGTAAACATTTTTCTGGCTCTGCGTCGTTGAGGATGGCAATTGAGGTCGGTTTAGCAGGGTGTGCCGATTGTTAGCCTCTACTCAGACTCTGACCAAAATTATTAATTATCCACCCATCTACAGAAGCCTCTAAAGTTGACGAGTTTTCAATCGGAACTACCGCAGCTCTCCTGGAGTGCATAATTGCGTGTGCTCGTCGGCTGGAAATGCTTGGAAAACTGTATGCATCAGACTTCAGTTGAAACGTGATTGGAACGTACTGTTTTTGGTGTGTGTTTCAAATGTAATTTCGTTCAGTTTGAGCTGTTTACAAGAATCTATAGCTCAGAACTTGGCGTGGAATGTTTCATTGAGTAAACCGAAAATTGAACTTCATGGAAAGCTTTTAAATAATTTCAATGTAGCAGCTTTAACATTTTCGCATTGGTTCGCCAAAACGTGCTCTATTGAGATTGGATGGGTGAAACTTTATAGTCCAGAAATTCATCATCTTGCTCCCACGCTAATAATTTTCGGAAAATCCTTTTTTATCACTCGAGTAACTTCAATTTTAGAATAAGTAAGCACATCATCAACAAGTAAAAGAACTCTTTACGATCA
Organism: Orchestia grillus; assembly: GCA_014899125.1. NCBI lineage: Eukaryota > Metazoa > Arthropoda > Malacostraca > Amphipoda > Talitridae > Orchestia > Orchestia grillus. Next base: position 3,948 of record VOMN01030088.1, read on the forward strand.
GAGAATGAGTTAGCAATACGCAATTTTTGGCATTTTTTCTAATCTTTCCATTATCTTTTTATCATGTTTTCATCATTTTTATCTTTTTACTATCTTTTTATCATTTCTTATTTATATCATCCTTTCATATTTGTAATGTTATACGTTCAAAGAGCGCTGTAGGAAGGCGTGAATAAAAAGCACCCACTGAATGTGCACGGTTGAGGATACGGTCCTGTTAAATGCCGTGGAGGTCAGAGAACTTATTCAAACAGACGAGTATGGCTACACATGACAATATCCGTTATGATAGTTTAAATACCTATGGTAGTGATTTGCATTTTTAACTTCTGTAACACTTGTAGTAAGAATTTGATTAAATTGTCGAGGACAAGCGATCAACTCATTTAAAAAGAAATCACAGTGCGTGTGCTGAAGTAGTCTAAAATAATTTTTTAAGAATAAGACGCGGTGTTATGTTTCAGTATAAGCTAATACGATATTTTTAGACTTCTATTTTTTTTTAAATTGGACTCGATGGTGTGAAGAAGTAATTACCGCCGTAGAACTGATCAAAACTGCTCAGAGTGCCTGTAAAAATACATAAAGACCAACTGCTGGCCATCCAGCTCTATAGATGTAGTAATTGTGTTCGATGGCGTAGCTAACTAACCTTTGTGAACTTAGTGACGCCGCTGTGTCCTTATTTTGGACCCGAGTTTTTTCTTTGGAGGTTGTGTCAATCAGAAAATTAAGGTCTACCTCACATTTCATGCGCATAGAGTATTAATAAAAGATGGTTATTGCTCAAGAAAACGTTATTTTTGTTAAATTTGTTGTTAGTAGGTCATTTGTATCAAAGATGAAACTTGAAGGAAAATATTGCCTTATTACTGAAATAAATGCTTTTCCGTCACGGGAACGGCAGCAAGGCGAGAGTACTAAAGACCTTTCTGAGGATGGAACTGGTCTCCAAAACGTTAATTTTAACTTCTTGTTTATTTTAGGCTTTTAAAGCGCGTGTGCTAAAGTTTATATCATGTAACTAAACATACAAACGAAAAAGAAATGTTTTCACTTTGTGCGGTCATCTTCATCTTCAAATTTTTACTGATGATCAATGTTGATAAATTTAATAATTTTTTGTCGGTCCCGCATCTCATGATAAATAATTTCAGTGGAGGCAGTGGGTGACTAATGCATCATCTATTGCCATCTGTTTCTGCTACCATCGCTCGTATTGTTGCCATCAGGTGTGCATGATGCATCAATGGGTCCAGACCACAACAATGTCATACTTGTAAGCTATTGAATAAATGAAGACCTTTGCCTATTGACAGATTCAAACTCTCTCACCATAATGCTTCATAAAAAAATACAATCCTGCGTTGCTTGAGTTCAGTAATTCTTATTAATTTTTTTATCGAGTTCGAGAACTCTTATTCATTTTTCTTCTTGAGTTCGAGAATTGTTGAGTGAACGATGGCTTAACTACTTTTCAAAACTCGCTGCTCATGCTGTGAAGGTGTAATTCACGTGTGCCGCTGTCTTCTGTTCCCACAGCGCGAACAGCTAGAGGGAGTGAGCGTGTTCCATCATTTGAAGAGGGTTTGGGGGTGGCATTTATTTGATCACGCGTAGCTATGTATGTCAAATTGGAAAACGCATCCCATAAAATCAAAGAATTTAATTGTGAGAAAAAATTTTTGGTTGGCTCAGCTTTTTCTAGGCCTTCAGGACTTTTATCTCTCGTGCTCGATTTGCTTTTTTTTATTTTTATGCCGTCTTCTTTGATTATTATTTTCTTTCCTTCCTCTTCCTTTCTAAATTGCTGCTTTTCACGGTCAGGGAATTTTGAGTTGGAACACACTTGTAAATGGATTCATTATTTTTTTTAATCTATTCTAAATAGTCCATTCTTTTTGCGAATAGACTATTTGCGTAGACTACGTAGACTATTTATAGACGAAGTATACATGTAAAATAATTTCAATAAAACAAAGCTCAACCGACGTTCCAAAATTTACTTGCGAAACTCTAGCTTCTCAAAGTTGAGTCTGATTAATTTTAACCTCAACCATATCAGAATTTCGAAACATTTACTGACTTGGTTTTGATGAAAATTGTGTTGTATCTTTTTAAAAGTTCCTAGGAACAAATTCCATCATTACGTACAGCATCACTAGTGCGTGAAAATTATTTCGATTTGTGAGAGCATTGTTGGTACATAGTGATACTGTGATTCTCTCCTACAACGAAACGTATAGGAAGTTCTGAATACCTTAGTCGTACTTTTATGAGCTCGAATTGACTATGTAGGACGGAAGTTGTGACAAATTTGTTTTTTTTTATGAATTTCGAAGCGTGGAACCTTGACTAACCGATAAGATCATATTTTTCGATTACACCCATTTCAGTACAGGAATTTAATTTAAAATTTACGTAGAAGGCGAGCACATTTTGCTGAGATGAAAGTTCTACAAGAAGTGAACTCCAAAGCTACTAATGCATACTTTTTGTAAAATGAATTACCCTCTTACACTGTTTTAATTGTTATTTAAGACATCAAAGTACCAGATAATGTGAGAGTGTGGCAGAGCCGCGAAGTTCTTGGCTTTCTGGTCAGGTACTGTAACCATGATGCGATGAAGTGTGGCTAACTCGGAATTATTTTTATTTCCTCTAACGATCCAGGATCGTGCCCGCTGACCGACCATCAATAATGTCGGTTGGACAGTAGAGACCAACTCTTCATCATCCGCAATTGCCAAGTTCAGGCCTCTCGAAGTATCAAATTGCTGAGGCGAATTTGTCCAGCGATTAATTGTTATTTTCGGGACCCGTGGCGCGTTCTCGTTTTTATTGTTCATAGTTAAAGGATACTAGTGAGTTCCATGTAAATTACTCTTCAATGAAACCTTCAAAAAATTATCGAGTTAAAAGATTTCGTACCGTTGCAGTATGACTGCTCCAATTGACGTCCTTCGTTGTAGCTTGAATTTTAATAATAATGTCGAGACCTTGATATATTACGATAATCGGAGTAAACTTGATTTATTGCTACACCCTAAATCATTCATACAACACATAATTAAACAAGATAATCTTCTCTAATGATCTCGAGGCTCTATTTCATTCCTTTGGGATGGAAGAATTTCTCTGGCATTACTCAACGCAAGTCACTGCTTTCATGACCTACGATACGTTCATTTATTACCTCAGTCATACCGTCATTTCTTCAGTAATTTGACTGAGGAATATCGATTAGCTAAGTGAAACAGTATCAGCACGATAATCTCAAAACATTTCACTGAAGGCTTACATCAAACATCTTGATGTTCCATGCGAAAGTTCTCGCAACGAAACTTTCCGGTACGTCTAAAATGTGTTCGCATACCTCGCTTTTAATTTAGTTTTTAATTATAAACCTATAGGCAAAGCTGTATAGGTGAAAGTTGCTCCTGAGGCCTTTGTGTATTACTTTGTACATTTATGAAGGAAAGTTTACTCTGTATAAATACGCTATGTAGAACGATACCTATTTTTTTACTCGAAATAAGGCTGTACTTGGCTTTATTTAGCCCTTGAAAAATTATTTGTGTGAACTTGCCCCATTTTATGTATATTAATCGCTTCAAGTTCGGCTCTCCACAATAGAGAAACAAGGAATTTCGTGGCTCAATAGCTCGTGAAATTGAAATGCAACATTTACCGTGTAACTAACTGTCGACTGCTCCAGTTGGGGTGCTTTGCTGGAGTTGATCAGCAGTCGACTGCGCCAGTTGGGGTGCTTTGCTGGAGTTTACTTAACGTTGGTAAACGTGAAAGGCTAATATGGGGAAAAAATAAAATTACCCCGCGCGAATATTTCAGGATTTTATATATTATGAGCGAAACGGACAAATAAAAAGCGGAAAGACTTCTACAACCAGATGTTTATAGATGAGCTTCGTTATGGAATGGTGACTTCATTCACGTATGAAACACAGTAATTCAGGGTTGCTGCTGTTTACGCATCTTCAATTCATCAGTACGATTGGAACATTTATACGAAATTAAATCGCTTTTAGGCCTGAAGTCCATTATTGAGAAATATGCACTTTCGCGTATTAGAATCGTACGAGCGAAAAATAAACTCAAATTTTATTGTAGTAACCTTTTCATGATTAAGCAAGTGAAAATTTGTTCATGTTTCTGTTTTATCCTTTTTGTGAAGCTCTAACCCTTACAACACAATGAACAAATGCACATTTCCAAGCTTCTGATGTATTTCGGACGCCAGTGCTTTGGTGCATTGCTCAATGAATTCACCATTCGTCACGAGTTGAGTCAATTCATGATACAGTTTGGTGAATTCTATACGTTTTAAATGAAAAGTGTACCATTTTATCTACACACATTTTGATTCTCGCCGTTTTGTCAGCAGTGAGAAGGTAACACGTCCTTAGAACTCACCGAGTACGTGCTATTGCTGAACTGCAATTTAACTATACAATTTTGCTCGCTGTTGCCATGGCTGCCTTATCTTAGTGGTTCTTATAATTAGCCCAAATTTTACATCTAACGAATAATCGCTATTGTTTTTCATTGGTTCTCACTTCATTACAACGTTTGATCATTGGGTGATGTATCCGTGCTCTCAGATGACCTACGCAAGCTCCCACAGCACGGCGTAAAAATCTTCATTTATGAAAGCTTAGTTTGATGGTTGAGAGCGACGATGTTTCTTTGCATCTTTGATGTAAAGTCATATTAACTGACGTATTTAAATTTAAAAATCACACTTTTTGTACAGTTAGTGTGTGCATCACCCGTAGGACAAATCGAATGTCATTTGCATCATGGAGTGTAAAAATCAAAGTCGTTTTACGTGGAAAGTAGCTCGCTAAATGTGAATATCATTGTTAACACACACGCTGTCGAAAGTGAAGATCCTAATTACCAACAGGGATGTTCACCTAAACGTCACTATATACCATGTTTTTGTCATACTTCACCTGCAAAGGTGAGGGTGACAATCTTAGTTACCAACAAGGATGTTCACCTGCAAACTACAGCTTCAAAGTTTGCTGAAGGGTTATCTCCGGCACGAGCGACTCGGAGGAATTCGTTCAAGTTGGTCCAACTTCGCGGGTGAGCAGGCGCGCTGTCGTTATGGAATGTGGCAGCAGGCACAGCCTCTTCTTCTTCTTTTTTCGTTTCCTTCCTCTCATTGTTGTTGGTATTGAGAAGTCGTGGTGGCTCCAAGTCCGTGCCTGCCTCTGCCACTAAAGAATGTCCGTCGGATGGAGAGCGACCTGAGACCACGGTTCGGTTGTTGGTGGGAGGATGGGCGCGGTGTAGCAGACGACACACGACGGCCTCCTCCTCCTCCTCTCCCTATCTGCAAGAGCACTCATCCACACCCTCTCCCTGTCACCACCGTCCACCCTCAGCGCTGGCTGCACCCCTCATCCCTCCGTTATCACCGTCTTAATAATAGGTTCATAACATAGTGTCCGGCCAGCCCCAAGCTGCAACTAATATATTATGGTGTCGAACCCATTGTAATCGTGCATTTCTAAAATGGTACCTTGTCTTCAAAGCGATGCTTAGATTCATGTAGAGAGAAGTTACGGAGTATCATGTTCAGTTTGATAGTGTTCGCTTGATCGTTTTTTACTTGAGCATTTTAAATTGCGTTTAATTCCACCCTGCTACATTTACGTGCCCTACATAGAGTTGCAACGTGCGGTATGCATCTAATAGAAAAGACCACTCCATCCTACACAAACGAAATCAAAATTTCTAAGTTAGACAATTTAACAGTAAATTACTTCTCCGGTTATTTTTCTCTTTTCATCCAAATCCAATTTAATCATGGCTTTAACACAACAGTGGGACTTCGTAACGTTTACAACACGTTAGCTAGCTGAGCTAAGGCAGTTCAGAAGATTGACATCATACCTGAGCGGCTTCAAATTATGATTTGATTCTTCTTTAAATGGCGTTATACGTGATACTTTTGATGGATATTTTATGATAAACCGTTAAAGGAACAATTTTTCCACCAAGTATTGCATAAACTGTAAAAATATGTTTGAAAGTAATGCTGCTCACTGTTATACCTGAAGTGCGGCCACAGTCCTGTAGACCAATGCTCGTTGATATTGAAGACAGCTAATTCATTTATCTTCCATTTTACGCATGAGAATTTCATGATATTCTTATGCAGTGATGTTATTTCAGCTATTCCTAAGATAAATACTTTCGCTCGAGTCTATTAGAAGTCATGATGTTCTCCCAATAAGTTCAACGTGCTTTTAGCAAAGGCGTTGTACTGTTTGAGTGGAATTTTTCAGCGTGATATTATGTGCTTCACTGTGTTATTGGCTTGTATTTCTGCAGTCTGGCTTCCTTATGGGTGCGGGGCTTGTTCCTGCGTCGAGTTCATCAATTCCTCGTCATCGACATGCGCGATTTTATACGACATATGAGAGTGCGTCCGTCGAAATTAAATTCCTAGTAAATCGACGGGCTTCTAAAAGATATATTTTTACCAAAAAGCACTATTCTATTACCTGTTCGGTCCAAATGAATCTCGAAACGAGTCCAGGGTTCTTGGTCAGGCGTAAGAATGTTAAAACATGTGTGCGCTGAAACACAGTTTCCCACCTGGATGATAGAGTTAGGCAATGTGATAGCGGTACGATTCGCAGTGCAACCTTTTGAAAAGAAATGAACACACTGCAGTCGAGTCGGCCTTTTTCCGATCCCGCCATTGAGACTCCGGTTTCACGCCAAGTTACCGCCATCACGGCCGTGTCGAATGTTCGTTAAATTTATGCCTTCAGTATTTCTCACTCGATTGGCCACATTTATCATTGCTCTCGGGTTCTTACGTTTAATGAGTAGTAGTGTTTTATCGAGTTTGAGTTTCGTTGTTAATTGGTTTAGAATTTTAAGGAGGCAAGCTGTAGTCATGAAGAAACTTTATAAGTTACGAAAGTGTGCTGTTCATTTCATCAAAATACATATCGTTTTTTATCCTACAAGTAGTAGGATAAAGCGAGCAAGACTTCATATTACGGGTCCAAGTCCATCAAATATCGACCATTCTGACGAAAATCGACTTCGTCAGGAGTATGTGGATGTTAGTGCCAGAAAGATTGTACAGAGATAAATAGGGAGTGCTATGAAGAAAGGGAGCCGTCTTTCGTCTTTTCTTGGGGACTTGCGCATCTCAAGGACGACTCGACGTTCTTGCAACCCAGTTAGTCGCCCATTTGACAAGAAAGTCATTATTAGTTCGAGTTTTTGGCCATGTCTTTTTCTGTATTACTCAAGTGGAAGGAGCGGGGCAGAACATGCAGCCCACCTCGTTCCTCGCCCTGTGTCGGCAAGGCCATGCAAATTATTTGCTTTGTGTTATGTCATGTTTTCTTAAATCGTTTCCGCTGCCGAATTCTTTGGGTTTTACTCTACACGATCTCTCGAACTTCAGAGCACATTCTTCATGAACCGTTCGTGGTCCACATAGTGATTCCGGTCTATCCTGAAGCAAAAAAAGCCCTGCTATGAAAACTCCATCATGGGCATGCCGAATGACCAGCCAGAGCTTGTGAACGTCCATCATGTGCGTGTGATTGCCACAAATTTTGAAGAAGCCGCAGCTTGACTCACTTCGCGGTCGCATAGCGTGCGTGTGGTCGGGTCTCAGGTATGTCACACACGCCGGACTCCGGAGACTACAGATTTGGCCGCAGGCTTCTTCCTCTCCGTGACTAACGCGCGGTAAGACTAACTGCCTTTTGATTTAGCAATGATTGTGCTCGCTGGAGCTTCTTTGACACTACGTCGTCTAAACTGTCTAATGATTTAGCTATGATTGTGCTCGCTCGAGCTTCTTTGACACCACGTCGTCTAAATTGTCTAATGATTTAGCTCTATGATTGTGCTCGCTCGAGTTCGTTAACACTGTCGGCCTAAACGGTCATATGATTTAAGAATGATTGAGCTCGCTGAAGCTTGTCCGGAGTTATTTGGTTTAGATTGTATTACATAATAGATCGTGCTCCATAATCTGAGAAGACAACAGTAGCTTCATGTCAATCTCTTCAACTTGATTCAGGAGGAATTTACTGAAGTGAACGCCAGAAATGTCAGAACACCCTGACTGCGGTTAAGTAAGTGCTGCTTCTTTGAGAAAGTCCGAGAAATAAAATGTGCAGCGACTGATATCAATATCAAATATCTAACGGGCTTTGACAGCACAACAATCATTGATGTGTGCACTTAGCAGTTCTTTAGCGGAGAAAGCATAGGATACGCGGTAGAGATGAGGATAAAGAACTGTAAACTAGCTAATAGTATCAAATTTTTGCATTGCTTCTGCCAACGAATAACACAAGGCAGTCCAAATTTTAATCTATCGATATCATCAGAGCGGAGTTTCATAGAGCTTAATTAATAATTACCTACAATAATCAGGCCAGACCTTAGACTGCTACGGCACAAGCCGAAGGCAGCTGCCGTCCATGACTGATGTTCGATAGGGCTAAAGTGCTAAACCGCCTCGTCATTAGTCGCGCTAGTTTGACGTTGTGTGGGGGTAACTGAATGAACTCACGACTGCTTTGTACAGTCCGCTATTGTGATAAATGTGTAAGTTGGTGCACCACTTACGAGTGCTGCCTCATGGGCTCACGACTGCTTTGTACAGTCCGCTATTGTGGTAAATGTGTAAGTTGGTGTACCACTTACGTGTGCTGCCTCATGGGCTTATGACAGACAGTAGTTGGGCCTTCTTCGACTGCCGCCCAGTTTTCGCTTGTTTGATGATTGAGCTCATGGAGGCAGTTTAATCAACCTCAAAGATGATTTTAAATTAACTATCGTCTCATTCCGCTGAAGAGATTTGATTGGATGATTTTTTCTTGGCTTGAAGCGATACAATAGTTCCGTCAACGAGGTACAAGTACTCGGTATTCAATGAGACTTACATGGTTACTATCAAGAGCCCGTGGAATCTGTTTCGCGATAGTGATTCTTTATTCAACGAGTGGCGAGTGAGTCGATATCAGCTCAAAACTTGCCATCAGTCAGCCGTTTTGTGCTTAATTTTGTCATGCATGAAGCTTCCTCTAAGGCGCACTGCGATGAATTGTTGCGAGCATTTTTATAGGACTTCGAATTCATGCATACGAGATAAGCAAGATTTCATTTTTCCCACCACGGAAAGGGTGATGTGTTCATAATGTCAGTGTGATTGACCATATTAAGAAATATTAGTACCTTCATGCAAGTCTATTAGTTTTCATGGTAAAATTTAAAACACTCTTGCTTTGCTGCAAGATGTATTTTATAAATTGCGTTGAGAATATATACAAATAAATTTATTCTTTTTACATTTTTACCTGTCAGCGAGATGGCCATTACATCTACTCATTGCGTGAGAGACTATTTCATTATTCGTTCGATTTCCAAGCTGAGAATTGATTAACTTTAGCTAACATTAACTTTTTGCTTGTGTGAGATGTATTGAACTTTGCTTGATGTGCTCGCCGTGTGGGCATCGAAGGAGAAAATTTATTTACTGAGAAATGCTTGGTTGGTTTCTTTCCACAAGGAATGAATGTGTATATCACCTCATCTAATTTTTTTTCAAGAATTACAATGTCGTATTTTAATTTGCTAAAATGTTTTCAACTCGAGAAAAGTAGTTCAAGCAAAAATCGGCTAACAGATTTACGAGGAGAATATAATTATGCCATATCCATTAATTTTATTGGTTCTGGTAGAAAAAAACGAAGAAAGCTGTTATAGAAGTAATTACACTGGGTGAGAAAATACAGCCAGTTATACAGGGTTGTAGCGTTGCTGCAAGTCATCTAGGAGGAAGACGCTGCCGAGATATGACCACCATTTACATTCTGCAATTCCATTTCCTTGACTAACGAAACTAATGCTTCTTCAAATTGTGCCAGCATTTTTATAAAGAGCTAGTCATGCCATTGCTTAAGGCCGTGTTTTCATTTTAACCGAAGTTTATAGAATTGTAATCATAAAAACTAAACCTCATAAGATTAAATTAAATGAATAATATAATACAATCGTACGTGAAGACTTGTTCACTTACAAAATTTTTTTTAAAATACCACTGCAGCTTTTTCTCAGCGTTAAAAAACTCCAAACTACTGAATTACTCGGTCTTTAGCAGCGGTGATTTGGGCTGTTTCACCGACACGCTGCGGCGACAGCCTCTCAGCCTCCTGGTCATCCTCTTGGTTACCCACTTCGTCAGGTTCTTAGCTGGTCATTGTGACGAGCACTGGTACTGAAGCGCTGGTGATGCATCCTCCACTGGCGTCTTTCCCAAGACATGTGATAGTTATGGTGAATGTTATTCATACAAGCGCCAGCGATGCATCTTCTACTACTGGCGTTTTTCAGGGCTTAAGGCGGGCATTATGAATATAGGTGACACCAACTAGATGATGTATCTACGAGTGGAATATTTTTCGAGCGTTTAGGTGGTAATTGTGAATATATTTGGTTCAGGCGCCGATGAGTACCCTTAATTGGAGTCTTTGGCGAGCGTCGTGGTTGTAACTGCATATGAACGGAGTACAGACTTTTATGATGGACCAACATTTTTAATCGACTTCGAGTAGTGAGCCGACTATGGTGTTGGAATCTAGTATAAATTTCCTTATGTCATCGGCAACCTGTGTTTCTAATATTAATTTTTTCGCTTTATTTCTCTCTGAACAATCAACCAGATAAGTTAACACTTCTCAAGTTTTTACATATTTGTCTGTGTAACTACAAAGGTTTCCCTTTTAATTTCGTTCTAGAAATAACTGTCGACCAATAATGTACTCAGAACCGAAGTGCTCCGAAGGCAATAGTTCCACAGTCAACAATTCTACCCCTATTCATATCATCAGTAAACGCTATTTAACCAACCCTACCACGCTAAGCGAGCGTCCAAATCACCGGGCTACTCGGTAATCTTTTTGACGTGAAACAAACATCACCAGAATATCCTTCTTCGCCTCTCGTGAAGCTCGCGAGTTGTCGAGGAGGGCATTAGTGAGATGCTCACTAATGCGCCGCCTAACAGCAAGTAGGCAAGCAGTGGTCACTTCGAGACCATTTCCGGCAAATCGAGGCCTGAAAGGTTTCTTCTCTTTTTTTGGGTTGTGCCGTCTACCTGAGCCGCCGTGTGAACAAAGCTGGACCTACCACGGAGATGATTCAGGCGTGTTTGGCTAAAAGGTCAAATTAAGTCGCTTCTTCATTCATGTTTGCGCTTCTGCTTGTAATTAGCGGACAAATCTCAATTCCCGCTTTTTTTGGTCGTTCCCAAGGCATTTAACAGCTAGAATACATGTCATTTCAATTCAAAATCACTGTTAATTTTATCGTAAGAGCTTTTCTTTTGCTACTTGATCATTTTTGGCGGAAAATATCAGTACATGGTAGTTTTACAGGGCGGAGCATCGGTGAAGATTCGGTGCCCGTGGAAGCAAATTTGTGAACCGTTTTTGGCTCAGAAATGGTCGCCGTTAAAACAGCCACTAAGGCTCAAGAATAATGGTGTTCTAACAATCACTGGAATGTCTATGATTTTAATGTCTATGTAACCCATCAATGTCAGGACAAAGTGGAAACATACCAACTAGTGCCAATGTCCGCCATCAATGGCTTATTCATGTTTTTGATCGTCTTAAATGCACGTTTAACCCGTGAACTGGCTAAGAAAGCTCGTCCGTATCCGTATACATGCGTATATTTGGTTACATCAATTACATGACTTAAAATTTGATTACATGCAAGCTATGAAGATCCTGGGTATCTTCAACTTCGCAGAATGGGAGAACGTTCCGAGCAATTTGCGATTGACGTTCAGGATTCAACCCGATATNCGATATAGTCTATATGGATCTGTTCGAAATCCACTTTCGCAAGTATGCTTCTAGTTTTACAAAACAAACTAAATGTAGAATTATTATTACATACATGCATCATACATCAGGTTACACTTATTATCAGGTTATTAGTTTTTAGGTCGAAGCGGCTTCATGCTTGCAGCTTCATCGGAAGAATAATTCAGTGTGCAAAAGATTAAAATCTGTGCATTGTGACTGATTCTGAAGCAGAGCTCGTCTTACTTCCTGCTAGTCGGGTCGTGCCTCACCTGGACCTCAGGCTACTCTCATCGATCTGAACATTAATAAATTAACGGTGTTTTGAAAATTGCATAGAAAATGTTAGCAGATGATTAGAACGAATAGTCTTGGTACAAGTCATCCACGTGTGAAGTTATCTGAGCGTATGTCGTATCAAAGTTGAATGTCAATAAAATAACGTTCTGGAAATTTTAAACAAAATGTTCCTTGATTGTATGAATAAAAAAATCGCGCTACACGTTGTGCTCGCGATATTACCGGTGCATATTTCCGATGTTTGAAACGTCATTACGTAATCTTTGTTATCATTCAATTAAATTTTGGATAGTTTGTGTAAACATTCAATAAAAATACTTAGGGAGGAAAACTTGTCAAAAATTCCGAAATCGTTCATTATCTGAGGGGAAGGGGGGATACTGGCCATATCGATAAGATAATTTTTTTGACAATAAGTCTTGATTCAAGTCGTTCCTGTAACTTCAGATACTAAATATTTTCTTGAAGAAAATATGCTTATGGTTATTTTCCGCTGTGTTCGATAAGTAGTTGTATTCGATGATTTAACAAATTAATAAACTTTGATTTTCCGAAACAGATAAAGAAGGTACTCCCTCAGGGGACATAGGATAGGCCATAGGCAATAGGGGTAGGTTAGTTAGGTTTGTCTATCCTATGCTACGGGGACTAGCGCCTCCAATGGAGCACTGTTAGGCTACCTCAGCTTTAGATAGGCCTTCGGGACTTCTATCTTTCGTGCCCAATTTGCTTCTTTCCGTTTTCATTCTTTCTTTGCTATGTCTTATTTGTCTTTTCCTCCTCTTCCCTCTTAACTTGCTGTTACTATGCACAGGAGATCTTGTGTGGGAACACACCCTGTGCATAGAATCCCTGTTCTCTCAAGTCCATACTAAATGGTCCCTACTCTTTCGGTGCGAGATGGTCTGAGTCACTGAAGAGCTGCTAACACCACCACCACTACTACTTTATTACTACTACTACTACTACTAGTGAAGACACACCCGACAGTTTCCCCGTTGTCTTCACTGAGGCCAGATTGAAGAGTGTAGACAGTGAAGGAACGTTCTCACCCAGCACGAGCTTTTCTTAGATCTATGAGAGTCCGTAATGGTTTTTAGATTTTGTTAGAATTAAGAAGAAAGGGAGAAATGACTTGGAATTATCTTCACTGGCAAATTTTAGGTCTTTTTTAGTCGCATTTCACAGTAGGGTGAGCCGGTTAGCCTCTTCAAATTTCTCGTCGCTCGGAGCCATGTTTGAGGACAACGAGGTTCAATACTGCAGTGCGATGCAGTGCAGTGCGATGATCATCCGTCGATTTACCTATTAATTAATCGCAGAAAAAATAATCGATTTTAAACACGCATGTCTCTTGGAAAAATTGAGCTCAGATTGCCAGCTCTCTTGCGGACCATCGTTAAAATCAAGTCTGAACTCCTGTTCAATTAACACATTTACATGTTAAAAGCTGCTCTTAAGTCAAGGAATATAAATACATTAACTTTCTTCGTAAGCCTCGAGGGACGAGGCCTTGAGGCCTCTTATAAGTTCTTGCATACACCCAACCCGCATGAAGCCAAACAGGACAATTCATTTCAGTAATTTTATCTACTCAATCACGTATGGAAACTGCACTCCAGCGTACTCATGTCAGTACCTCCGGTGGTCTCCCATCGCTGTGGCACTAAACACAAAATTGGTGTGTTTTGCTGCTGATTGATTTGTAATGAACGAGACGAGGCGTAGGCTGACCGCACGCCTGATTAGGGCCATGACGACACACCGGAGGATTGTCCCCGCCTGCCTGCGGCGCCTCCAGGGCACGGGTGCGACAAGTTGTGTCCTTGCCTCCTACACCAATGGGATACAAGTTCTCATTGGTTCACGGAAATTAGGCTTACCTTTCCAAAATAAACCCGGCGGGCTGTGTCAATAAAGTTTGTGCCTAGAAGTGACCATGCACACAGCAGGTCGTGCTCGTGACGTGCACTAATGTGTACTAATGAGACTACCCCTTAAGAAGTGCTCACAAGTGCACAGTGACCAAGATTGTTTTGCTTGCTTTTGACTGGAGTGTGTGTGAGCTGGGCTGAATGAAACGCAAACACCATATGCGTCCGCTGAGGTGCAGGTTGAAGTGTTGGTGAAGCCTGGCAGGTCAAAAGAACTTTCGACACCAGGTTGTGCACTACATTTGTCTTTGGACATCTCTCGACTGCTCGTTATTTCATGTCATAACGACTTCGTTCGTAGCAAGGATACCTAGTACTGACGCATTTTATTGGCTTTTCTGTCTATATAAAACCTCGATAATTTAAGTCTACAAGTTTGAAAAATTCGAAATCATGTAGTTATGTACGAGTGTAGTTGAACGTACGAGTATACGGTCTGTTCCATTATTGTAATAAAATTGCTTGATATTGATGAAGTTGAATTACGCGTGACGCATTTATTTCAGGCTATATTTTCACGCTGTAATTAGTCTGACAATGCGCGTTGAGGAATCTGGAACCAATCGGCTGTAATTGAAAAATTTTGTTCTGTGTGTGATAGTTGGCTTCCGAAATAATTTCGTGCGGAACTAAATCGACGACTGCGTGTATGATTAACAGCAGCGTCGCTGTATTACTTGGAGAAGGTCCGAGCCTTTGAGATCTCGACACACACCTAAGGCAGCAGTTCTCAACCTGGATTCCGTGGGACCCTTAGGTTCTGCAAAAGGTCCCTCAGGAGCAAGTGAGATGAGCTAAAGCACTTTTGAATTCTTATTCAACTTCGCATACGTAATATCACTAAACACGCACAGCATATCCTTGGTTATTGTAATACCGTAATATAGACATCATCATATCTAACCCATTCTGTTATAAATCGCAAGGGTGAAAAGGTTGAGAGACGCTGACCTATACAGAGACTGAGGGTACTGGTGCGTGGGCAAGCACGACAGGTGAATTAAAGCATCCTCCCACCTGGGGGAGTGCCTCAAGGGTAGGGGTGAAACGAGCCTTGGTTCGTCCAGCGTTCACAGATTGTGCCTGCCGCAGCCAATCCTCCGGGAACTAATTCAGTTTTTCACTCACTTGGGGGCATCTGTGATGCCCTCAACGATGTTTATGTACACTCGTACATAACTCACAAGCGTAGGTTACGCATTAGGATAATTGGAAAATATGGAAAATTGACAAATGAGAGGTGTAGAGAAGGGTTCAATTTGTCAGTGATTTTATCCACTCGCAAATGACGCGTATTGTGTCATTTTATTCGTAAATAGATTTTTCTACCAAAGATTATGGAAATAGCATAGCAGAAAAATATATCGAATTGTTTGACAAACGCGGGTCATTCATTTCTTTTACCTCATTTCTTAGTTCTCTTTTGTTCTTGGGGATACAAAGGCACCCAGCACACCTCATACTCATGCTTGTTTGGCGCAACCGGCACCTCGCAAACGTACCCTCGATGCGCGTGTCACAGGCGCACGTCTGCGGTGCAAAGAGCGCACCGGATCAC
The DNA here is from genome assembly GCA_014899125.1 of Orchestia grillus. Taxonomy (NCBI): domain Eukaryota; kingdom Metazoa; phylum Arthropoda; class Malacostraca; order Amphipoda; family Talitridae; genus Orchestia; species Orchestia grillus. The sequence goes on from VOMN01030088.1 coordinate 19,628, forward strand.
GCTGGAGGCAGGACGTGCGTAAGAGTTGCGCACTACGTCTACTTGCTCCGCGTGTACGCGTACACGTGCCTCACTTCTGTGGAGGTCTTGAGCGTGAGTAGGGCTGCGAAGGTTCTTTGACGTCATGCAAAAAGCAATTAATGATTTCTTGCGTGTGTTGAAAATTTACGTTTTTTCCTCGTTTGTTTCTAATCGGCGCATGGTGCAGCGGCGCCCCTTCCAAGCACTTAAGATTTGAAGTATTCCAAGTATAACTTGTAAAGTTTTACGTCCAAAATTTGTTTACCTGCGGTTCCAGAATGCATCTCTCGTGACTGCTAAAATTTGAGCCTATTTAAATCTTCGAATAGGGTGTGGGTCTGCGGAATTTAAAACACGTTTGCTTGCTCGCTCGGTTTGCAAAAGTCCTCCGGGGCGAAAAATTTTAATGCGTCTGTTGAATCGTGTAAGTATTTCTTTCATTGGTAGTATCAAACTCCACTAGTCAGCTGTGATAAAACTTCTCGAGCAACCTCATATTCTTGCACATTGGTATGTTGCCTGAGCCTATGCTAGTCAGAATAATTACCTCCCAGCTACAATGAGAGTCCGTAAGATCGAAAACGTTGGAGAGCATCAGAGCACGAAAGTTTTTTATCTTTACAGACCACGAAAGTTTTTTATCTTTACAGACCACGAGTTGTCAGTAATTATGTGCGATTTGCACCGGTTGTGACCGAAGAACAACGCTGTACGACTCAACGTGATCGTAAAAATCTCATTAATGAGAGCTATTTCAGTGGTAATAACAAAGTCACCGTTGGCCATAACAGACATTAGCACTGGGAGGCTGAGATGGATCACTAGCCATGGCGTTTAGTTAACTGTACTGCGTACGATGACGCATGAAGACCTCCAGACGGGGGTATACTGGGGGCAGAGAGAGGGAAGGTAGGGGTGGGTCAACGCGTGCCCTTTTGGTGGGTCAGGGACGAAGGTTGGACCTACTCGGCTTACCTTTGGCCCCACGCTCACCTGCGGAGACCTTCTGCTATGGTGACCTATCTTCTCCTCTCCGCCCCTTGGGCTTAGGATAGTTGCATGAATCAAGGCCTCGAGCTCATATCCTTAGGCAGAGTAGGCGATAGGTACAGGTATTCTATGATATATGTCGTAGGTGTTTTATGCACGGTTTGGCTAGTATTTCAAATTTTTAGTTACAGGTATTCATAGTTTGTGGTTTTGACTCATCAGCTCCTATTTTAGTCACCTGGGGCTCGAAATTTGAAACACAAATCATATCTTGCATAAAGCATCGAGTACAACCTGTGCTGTTCTCTGAGGTCTGCCCAGAGAGCCTTAAATGATTTGTGATTTCACTTAGTGTTAAACCTTTGAGAATTACGGGGACGCCTCAGTCTCGGCTGAGCCTTTTCTTGATATAATTAGAGCTATCAAGTTTTGAACTAATTTTGTAAACTTAAGTGTTCAGGAGTCAAATGGTCAAGTTGAGTGAGCGACGTTTGTTGCCCCCTTGTCTACCTATTGGGTCTAGGGACGTGTAGTTGGAGTTGATAGGGACAAGGACGTCAAGTGTGTCGAGTAGACGACGTTAATAACTCTCTCTGTTCATCACTCATTGAATTCGATGATGCGGGGAAAATGCGCTTGATGTCGATTAAAGTTTAACAAACTGCAATTCGTGGTCGACCAAGAAGTTAATTTCTTGGACTTTCGAGTAATGAAAATTGCATAAATAAGAAACGCGGCCTAAAATCATTATATCAAGTTGTAGGTAAATTTACCGTGTTGGTAAATTCACCGGCTTTAAGGTATACCCTTGCAGTGGTCTACGGTAATTGTTGACTGATATTATGCCAGTCCTCCTCGGCGTAGTTCACGATCTAGACATCAAAGCTTGTGGGGCGTCCCTCTAATTTCCTAGCGTACCATAAATGCTGGGCGAGCGCATTGTTCCATGAAGAGCTCATTTTACCTCAGCGTTGACTTTTATAGCGTCTTTGGAGGTAAAATTTCGTCGAACTTAACTCGATGTTTGTAAGTCGGCAGGTACGCAAACAAAGGTCAGAGACCATCGTTTGCCATGCAGAGGGCTGTTGGCTCTTGTGTTGCCAGGTCTTGTCGGAGGGTAATTGAAGGAAAATGGGTCTATTGACGAATGGCATGGTGAATGCTGTATTTCTAAATGCAATGTGCTTTTTAGGGAATTATTTATCAGCTAGGGTCGAATTCTTGAGTTCGATGTTTGAGAGATGCTATGGTAAGAGGCTCACATATTTACTAAAGAAATGAGAACACGATGTTTTTACGGCGTTCTTCTCAGTGTGTCAGAGATGTAAAGGTTAATGCCCAGTATTTTACAGCCAATGGTTATCAATTGATGCCCATTCTTTGCGATTTGGGTCATGGAAGTTAGAAACGTAGAAATTAAAAGCCGAGTGAAACGCGGAGTCACCGAGAGGTTCTCACGATCGGGTAAGAAATCCTCAGCTAATTTTGTAAATGTCGTTTTCACACAGAACCTTTAGTTTCTAGTAAGGTTTAGGGTACAGAAATTGTACACACAACCAAAATACTCGCTGGAACTTGTGGCGCCCTGGCTCGCTTGCCTGCCTGCCTTCAAGGACCCGTGACTCATGTCCTACATGTGGGACTTGGCCTGGACACAAGGGGTGCCGCCTAGCGCGTACATGCTGAATTTACCCAGTTTGCCTTATTGTGTTTCTTATACTCAATTTGGAATTCAGTCAAAGAAGCTTATAAGCCGATAACAAACATTGGCTATTTCAAATTACATGAAGCTTTGAAGGCGCCCCTGAACAAGTGGTACATATTTAAGATTTCTGTATTTTAGGTCATAATTGTATAAGTCTATAAAAAGCGTTCTCGCTGTAAGCTTGGTTGTGAAACTCTCTAGTGAAATATGATTTCGTCTGAAGATCAACCATGTTTTTTTATACCGTGATTAAAAGCACTTATTACGAGCTCCTATCCTCATCAGAGCAAGAGTGAAGAGTACTTCAATCAAATCCGAAGTAGCTTGATCAGGCAACAAAACTTCTCTTTCAACCTTAATTAAACAAGTTCGTTTGAGTTTTGCTTCCTCCTTCTCTGCCGAGGTTACATGTATACTTGATATCGATGAAGCTTTACTTTATGCGGAAGCTACTGGTCGTAGAACTGACAATTTGTATCAAAATTTATTCTAATTCTGAGCTCTAAGCACTAAATGAGTTCAAATATTTTAATTTTCATCATTATATCAAAAACTAATCTGGTACAGCTTTATTAATTCCGTTAACTAAACCATCCAGGAGAGCTTATTCTTAATTGCTGAAAGGTTCTGAAATGATTGACCAAAATCTTACTCATGAGATCGAATGAATTCGGGTATCAGAATTGTGTAATCATTCATCCTAAGTTGCTCACTTCGCCAGGACACACTCCCTCCGTCAGCAATCTTCGGCCCGCCAACTCAAGCAACTCTCAATTTCACGTCACGTCCGCTGATTGCCGTGTCACTTTTCTTATCGAATAAAAATTGAAAGCCCGGTCGTTTTGTGATGGAGTGTCTCGGTGGCGTTTGAGTGCTCTCGTCTCCAGGATACTGGTTTTATAACCGGAAATATGTCGAAGAAACATCCAGTCAACCGGCAGCTCTTTAATTCTGCTCGTAAAATATCGCAGCTTACTGATTGTAGAATGGATATGTAAGAAAAAACGAGGTTGTAACTTTGAGGGACAAGTACTGCACTTAAGATATGTGTTCCTCACGTACAGCATAAATGGATTGAAGTGAAACTATCGAATATCCACGGAGGGCTATTTTTCTCGTCGTATGCGGCTGTCCACAGCCGCCGTCGTGCGCTCAGGTAGAATTTATTGGTATGCTTTCACAGCCAGGGCATATGAAACCAATGAATTGAAATCACTTAACGCATCTACTGGAGAAATATGTTAGTACGGGAAGTCATCTGTTAATATAATGGTTTTTGCTTCTTGCTTCATAGCGGTTTGATAATATTTCTTTGGTTTGTATTACGTTATTTTCTGAGCTAACATATTTTTTGACCTCCGCTGCTGCTTTTATGTTTATTTTTATTATGTTGACAATGAAATTGTTTGTTGAAATACTGATTTTATTGAAATTACCTTCATCGAATTTAAAAATTCATCGTCGATGCTAAACTCTCATTTTTTAAGGATGACTTGACAATATCTGAGCACAGTCAATAGTGTTAGTACACCCACCTGTTTTTGTAAGTATATTTTCTGAACTTATTCTGCTTTTGTCTAGTGGGAAAATCGGGCATCATGCCTGAATGACTTCCTCCATCGTTGTACATGTGCAGTAGGTCCCACCTGTATAGAGCTTCTTTGTCTTATATTTATCGACATTCCAGGTTCTTCTAGGGGCTCTTAGCCACTTATTCAAATCGTCCGTCATCGAAATTCACGTCCACGCTAAAAACTCCTCACAACACGCATCAAGTTCAACAGGCGTCACAATTAACACTCCAACCACCACCCAAACTTCCCAGTTCACTCCAGTCGGCAAGTGTTCCTTGCCGCCACAAAGATCAACTCCCGAAGTCATTAGCCTGGAAAGCTTCTTTTTTGAAGCCGAGGTTGGCGTCGGCCTCATCTGTCGTGTGGGTGGTCGCTCGCCGCGTCCAGAGGCCGCGCCAGACCGCACACAGGACATGCTCCATGGAACCCCGCACAGTGACGGCACCGCTCCTGTACCGCCATGCCATGTTCACGCAGTGTAACTAAAAGAACCAGATTAATTCCTTGCGACCCTGGGAACAGAAGTCGTCCCTAGAACAACTGTTCTATTGTGTGTGGAATGGCTACTCGTACGCATTAAGTAGTTATCAATCTATACTTTCACGGTACAGCAAACTTAGAGGGGTTGTCCAAACTCGTTGTTATCATCGTTGAACTTGGGGCATATTTGTTCCATTGAGCCAAGTTTTGAAGGTATATTTTCCGTATCTAGGACAATCAATAAACTCGTTGAATCTTCCTAGGAGTGGATGTTGAAGAAAGTCATTTTTCACTTCATCGTAGTACTCAGCACCTCTAAGGGACAGCCAAGATTCCAGAGCTTCACTCGAAGAGAGTGGGAGGGATGCATTTTAATTTTATAGCACTTTTCACTGACCGTGCGTCTAGTGAAATTAACTCTCAGTGATAGCACTGGCTAGTCACCCAAGATTCGGAAATATTTACCTCAATAGTCTACGTTCCGTTCATTTCTGCACCTAGGCCTGGAAATTTCTTCTTCTTCTGGTTCTTTGAGCTATAACCGACTACTTGGAAGAAAGTCTTCGATGCTTTCAATTTTGTAACATTTCGTTATCTTATTAAAATGTTATCTACCACTGTTGACGAGTAGTTTTGGGTGAATACAGTGATTAAAGCCAAAGAATATTATCATATCAACTATTACCGTAATGAAGTTTACCTTCAGTACACGATGAAAGATTCTCGAAAATTAATGTATATCATTATGCTACGATTGATATATTTCTGAATTACAAAATTTATTTTCAAGTTCCTCGTTCGAGAATTTCCTAATGGGCATTCCGGTAAGACATAAAACTGAGCGGCGTAGCGACCATTCACTGCAAAGAATCCATCTGAAGTTAGGTGCGATCCTTAGTTCGTGAGGCAAGAACTCCTTTGAAAGCCGATACCTGGAATAAGGTTAGTTGATGACACCATTTGGTCTCCCGGTAAGATAATTACATTTGAGAGAGATGCTTTTATGCAAACATGAACACTCTGTTTATCCCACAGAGATCTGGTCTATTTTTCAGCATACATAATGCGAACTAATTGTTAGGGTGAGTTATCGTCTGAGAACAATTGGTGTTCGCAGATCACAGTAGGGATAGGCTGACAACATAGGGTGCACTAATCATGCGGTACATTACATCAGTTTTTCCACTTGGCTGCATGTAAAAGGATGCTTTTTGTTTACCTGACAATGTACTGATGCATAGCTTAACATTCACTAAATTATGAGCTTTACTTGCGTAGGATAAGTTATTTTACATTGATCGTAGTCAGCAATTTCGCATCTGCGAACGACAGCGACCGTTAGTGCTATCTATTTCTTATGGTTGTTCGGCCCCTGCTTCGAGGACAGACGAAGGTTTATTGTCGAAGTGAGTAGTTAATTTCCTAAAAAATATTACGTGAAAGTTTTCTGGTTTATGTAGAACTGAACTGATCTCCGACACATTCAGAGCGGTTAACTTTATGCGGGATATGTTGGACACTGAAACACCACTCCACTTGAACTCCTTTTGTAGAGCGCATATTTTCGTCATGTGCCATCAGTAAGAAGAGCTCATCGAAGGGGTTTCGCGTTACTCGTGTCAGAACTCGCCCTGCGTGTTGAGTCTGTTGTGGGTTCTGAAGTTATGCCTCGTCTTAACATTTTCCCTTGTCACGTTTCTCTGGAAATGGAGGCCGGCGAATTGTGCGAGCGGCATTTTACAGGTGCGCAACCGATGTGCTATTCTTCTTGTCTTTCTGACGTCACGTTTTGGTTTCATTGAGAAGCTCGTTCTGCCTCTCACGGGCTGAGCGAACGACGCCTTTTAACTTAGACTCAGCTCCATTGACGTCTTAACTGGGTGTTCAGTTTCGCCTTATTGAAGCGGGAAAAAATGCATGCATAAAACGTACCGGTATGTATAAATAAACACTCCTAACAATAGGATGATCCCCTCAGGGTCGAGTCATGTTATGTTAACTCGTACTCAATCGCTTTTTGACCCTTTGTCCACTGATGGCAAGTCATTGAAGAACCAAGTTGCTGAGTAACCAGGGTAATTTGATTGCTAGAGTAAGATGTCGGGTTAAACAAAAACTTCAGGGTGATCAGCAGTATCTTAAGATAAATAAAAATTATTCATTATCACTTTGTTATTACTCCCCCAAAGACGTAGGGGAAGAGATATGTATCATGGGTTTTATAAAATAACTTACGTACAACTAAGTGAAAGCTTTCTTTTCACACTTTCACTTGCTTACGGATTAGTCGAGGCTTAAGTTTTGTTCGTGGAAATGCAAGAAAGCCTTTTATCTTGGCATCAGGATTTATTTCCATGTTGAAAAAAACTGTCTGGATAACCTCAAATTTCGGTAGTGAAAATAGACACGCGTTTGCATGAGCAGAAAATGACACGTTAGGATAATCCAAAATATATTTTAGGGGCTTAATCATTTTTCCGAAACTCCTTTCCCTGGAGTGCCCAAGTTCCAAGTTTCAGGATGCAATGGGTGAAAGATCGTGTTGTAAATGTGACTCAACGCACAATCAATGGGAGTTATTCTGTCTTAAAGCTGTAGAGTAGCCGTTACAAAATGAATATTTTATGTATGTCTTCCAGTGATATTTAGCTTTTCATCGACCTCCCCTCAGTGAAGGCGTAATAACATAGGTACGAACAATTCATTTCCTGTTAGTGCAGCTTATTAACTTCGAGGTCTCGGCCGAAGGGATGCGACTCGAACGATGCTTTAATTAGACACGTTCATTAACACGTATAGTATAATAGAGTTACGCGCATAAAACTCCCAGAATTTTAGCAACTTCTTCCCTAAGCCGTAATCCTCCCAATAATAAGTCTGCTTCTAATTGGTGCAACATTTCAATGACGTTTTATTTTCCACTGCTCTATAAGATTCAAAATACCAAGTAAATGTCCCTCACAACTTAAATTTGCTCGATAGATACTTTGTGACCCCTGAATTTACGGTACCGCACACTTCCAGTTCATGCTACGAAGCACATACATGTAGCGACATCCAAGCTGCCTGTAGAGCCCGCGCTGTTTTATAGGTTCTCGGCTTAGTCCAATTTGTGGAACAAGGCTCGAGCAAGTTATGTCCTCGCATTTATTGTTTTCCAGCGCCTTCTGAGCGAATACTTCCAAGCAATCGATTGAATCCCCATATCGACACTGCACGCCGCTCAGAGTATTCTGTATTTATCAAAAAGGTTAGGAAGTTTGTACACTGTTATGTGCACTTTACATTTACCGCCTTTTAACTTCAGTACTCTGTGTTTACCGCCTTGTACATTTATGTACACAGTGCATTTAGTGCCTCATACTTGCATTTACTGCATTGTGTACTTTTTACACTTCACATGTACAGCTTTGTACATTTTACATTTGGAGGCTCCTACACTTTTACTCATCGGGAAACGATTCTGGGCCACAATGCTGCAGTGACAGTAGCAGCACTTCTGCAGCAGAAGGGCAGACAATTACGCTACATAATCCGGCTAAATTAGCCGCCCTCAACAGCCGCATTATCGCCCGCCGTTGTTCAGATCGCGTGCGAGATTTCAACAGAAAGTGTTGCTGGCCAAGCGATGGAGCGACGGTATTTCGATAGTGCGACATAATTTCTCCGCAGAAAATGCATTGCATTAAGATATTGTAGCTAAATTGTTCAATAAACGAGTGCTTGCCAGTTTATTGATCCTGTGAAGTGTTCACATGAAATTCTTCCTACGTCGGAAAAAAATTTATTGTGAATCTTTATTGCCAACTCATGACGTTTTATTTAAATAACTCTGCTATCCATGGAAGAAGTTATGTAGCGGTAGGCGTATATAATACATAGATCGCTACACATCATTCTGACAGTGTTCGTTTGGAAGTACGCTGTGTAAACAAAGCGGAGCATCCTTGTGCGCTCAGTTTCCTTATTAAAATTTTCAGCGTTTAAATTCCACTCTAGCGTCGGCAAGATAAAACTCTTGCAACAACGAGCATGCCCTGTGTCAGAACTTTTTTTTCACATTTCCACATTCCGTATCCGAATAGGTAGATAACTATGACAATGTCCTGCTGCAAGAATTTTAGCAGTAAATCATTTGAAAATAATTTAAATTGATCGTAAAACGTTTTCATTGTAACGAATGTCCGGATCTTGGGATACTGTCTCAGAATATAGCTCCAAAATCTTTGTTTCTGAATATCGCCGATAAAATTCTCCGGTTAAATTCTGGCACCAAAGCCCTTTCAGGGAGGGGGTGGGGCGAAGGATAGGCCATAGGGTTAGGTTTCAGCCCCGTTTGTCCATCGCAAGCAATGGGGAGTGACCCTAGCGAGCACTCTCAGGTCACCTCAGCTGTAGATAGACCTTTGGGAATTCCATCTTTCGTGCCCACTTTGCGTTTTCAATTTTCACACCCTTTTTGCAATCTTTTTTTATGCCGTTTCTGTCTCTTCATTCCTAAATTGCCGATTCTACGTGCACAGGATCCTGTGTGGGAACACACCTTAAACATAAATTCCCCGTATCTATAGCCCATACTAAATGGTTTCTTCCCTTCCCTCACTTCTGATCACGTTTCACGTGGATAAGAACCATTAAACTAACTGACAATATCATTTTTAGCTCTAGATCGTGATTGAGAAAGCGTTCAAAATTATTTGTTTCTGAATCCAGACGCTAGGGTTTCGATCTTACAATCATTATCCGTCCATTCCTGATGATGGAATACGGTTTTCGACATGCTAATCTTAGTCTTTAATTACATTCAAATATTTTCATGGATCTGAAAGTATACAAAAAACTATACATTCAAAAATACAAATGAAATGTACTGATTTTATATATGTGCGGAAAAATACACAGTACTCTACGAGTACTCATGTGTAAATTAAATTGGAAATTTCTGAGCCAAAACCTCGATTTAAAATCCCCTGCCCAGACTCGTGGTGTTTGTTGAGAAGTATTATCTAGAATCTGTTGTTCCCATATATAAATTGTGACTTTTTTTCGCGTATGTATTAAACAAGTTCAATTAGAACATAAAACTGAGAGAACCTCGTTCACCGGGCCCAAGAATTACGTTCCCGAGATACTTAACGCATCGCAATTCCTAAGTATTGCTACGTGGGGTGATCGCAAGCGATCTGAATGCGCTGCTGGGAGTTCACCCGGACGCTGTCACCTAAAAAGTACATATTTTTTGAAAACATTGTGCCTGGCATTTTTCAATGAGCATTGGAGAAAGAGCAATGGCCAATTCGTTTTGAGTGTAAATTATGGTGCGGCATGTATTAGATCATGAAGGAAACGTTTGTTGAAGCCGAATTTACGTCGTATTCAACTTTGAATTTCATTTTATATTGTTTTTACGTTGTGTACGTGAATTCATAAGATAATTAGTGCAGTAACTCAGGCGATCCCAGTTCGTGTTTCCAGCGCTGACCCTTTATATTCACTCGGTGACAACTGCAAATACGAGTTGGAGCATCTGAATCTTTCTTAGAGACGATAGAATAATTCCAAGAATGCATTGGGGAACCGCGATTACAAAATTTTTACCACGGAATCTCAGTAATAGAATCTCGATTGTACAACCTTACTTAGTTTATGTCTGAAAGTCAAAGTAACTAGGCACAAATCCGATAACGAAATTCCGATTGCCGTATCCCAGACATTTTTATTGAAAAATTACGGTAACGGTGACCCGAATTCAGAATCGACTTTAGAAAATTCTGATTACAGGTTGTGGGTACAGAATCCTGAGTGTATGAGCAGGTGCGCATCCAGAAATTTGCTGTAGAGTTCAGTACTCTGATGTGAGAATGCTGACCTCGAAATGCCGTCGACTGACTCCGCCAAGGAGCGCTGCAGTTGCGCCCCCGCTCAGGTCACGTCTGATGCTGCATGAGTGGTCAGCCCAGAACTCTCGGTCGTTTAGCAGAATCCTGGTCAATGGAGACCGAGCGGTATATATACGCACACACACCATGACGAAGGGATTTGCTGGCAACAGTCGCCACTCAATACGGAAGGTCATGTTTTATTCGGAGGCCGTGCTTCACTGTTTGGCGCGTGCCCATTGTTCTTCATTTGCTGGAGCAATGTCACGAATGGCCTTCATCCTACGGACTGCTTCTCAGTGTTGCATTAAATAAGCGTGACACTGTCGTCACTGCCTCATGCAAGGAGTGTTGCGAGGTGATCGAGTTAAACTCTGCATGAAAGGGAAGGAAAAAGAACCTCTGAGCAGGGACGGCTGATCAGTTGAAAGCTCGAACTTTCGGACAGATTGTTCACCGATCTGACGTATGAATTACTATATTGCCTGAATAATGAAAACATAAATGAATCGAGAATCATATTGACGGTTTGAAGCGTGAATTTCTGGATCGAGAAAGGAATAGACGGACTGATGAATATTGAATGGAGATGCAGACAACCGAATTGACGATATATTGCAAAATTCCCGAGCCCCCGACGATTTCAAAGAACCACTATAGCATCGCCACACCACCACAACTTCTCTTCACCCAGTACTGCTTCATTTCACCCAGCACAGCTCCTCTTCACCCAGTACTGCTTCATTTCACCCAGCACAGCTTCTCTTCACCCAGCACAGCTTCTCTTCACCCAGCACAGCTTCTCTTCACCCAGCACAGCTTCTCTTCACCCAGCATAGCTTCTCCGTTGCCAGCACAGCTTCTCTTCATCCAGCACAGCTTCTCTTCATCCAGCACAGCTTCTCTTCACCCAGCACAGCTTCTCTTCATCCAGCTCAGCTTCTCTTCACCCAGCATAGCTTCTCCGTTGCCAGCACAGCTTCTCTTCATCCAGCACAGCTTCTCGTGACCAGCTCAGCTTCTCTTCATCCAGCCCAGCTTCTCGTGACCAGCTCAGCTTCTTGTGACCANGCCAGCCAGACGTACGGAAATCGAACGGATTTTGTTACGCTCATAAAACTGTTCCGATGCACAGTGCTAGTTAAATTTGGCGGTACTGAGTGCTCAATTGGGTGAGGTGAGTGCTTATTATATCACTCATACGCTCTCATGAATTTGGCAACGATTATCTGCATTTTTCAATTGGTTATTGACACTTTAAAACTGACTCACTCGTGTTCTAAATAAATGGAGTGCGTTGCGGTAGCTAAAGGGTGTCGGAGCAATGTACCAACCTAGAGGTCAGCCCTGCAGAGCGTGGGATTTGATACGTCATGCAGGCTGAGCTATTACTTCAAAAGAGCTCGGTGGAGATACGACTGAGTCCCAATCGTCGACACGACGACTAGCCAGCTTTCCAGGAGCACGAGAGCATAGTGGTCACTCCTGCTCGAGTAACCCTGTGCGCGGGTCATCTCCTAACACGCGGGTAACGCGGTCGAAGGGTCGCAGTTCCAAAAAAAAGTTAGAACGCCGTAGGAAGCACTTGTAGTAGTGATACATTTTTTTGTAAAGGGCTCCTTCCGGTTTCGGGAGAGTGCCCGTTTTTATTACGAGTTTTTTTTCTGTCACAGCAGAATTCATCTTATTTATTGCAGTTACGTAAGCAATAGCCAAAGTCAAATGATTAGCGCTCATTAGGTATTCATTTTTAATTCTGCATCCGAAACATTGTCGTGAGTCGCACCTCTGCGTGTGTCCTGAAGAAATAATAAAATTACGACATACGTACAATTGTTTCCAACTTATACGTGATTACAGAGATTCTCACTACGCAATTCTGATTCTACCTCGGCGAGAAGAACCCTCATCCAGTAACAAAAGCATCCATTAGCTATCTCCAGAACACATCGCTCTCCCAAGTACGCGGCCTTATCATGTATATTTTTTAATTAGTACACTTGAAATTATTTTAGATGGGCACATAACGACATCGTGAACTGGAGAAACATCACTCTGTCCTCCAAATTGTTGTTTGCGGTGAACCTCCTCCGTAGCTGCCTGCGGTTGAGTCGTCAACCATGATTACGTAAGCGAGGTGTATCAACAACAAAGTTTGGTGTTGAGTTTCTTACACGGAACCTCATGCCTGTTTCTTGCTTCTTATTCTACGTTTTGTGTGCTTCTCCCTGAAGCTGATGACATGTTTTGGGAGTCGTGGCGTCCTTTGGCTGCCGAGTAACGAAGCGTTTCTTGCGTTCACAACAGCAAACTTAGAGAAATTGCAATATTATTAACTGAATATACCAAGCATTAGATTTACCTCATCCCCGTCCTCAATGAATGGTATTGCCTGAAGTAATATTTGTTTTCAGCAACCTGTATATTGTAATATCAACTTTTTATTAGCACATTTTAACCCAAGCTTGTAGAGAAACCTTTGTTAAATTGTTTTTATGATCTCATGCCTTTTAATTTGATTTGTGTACCAATTTCTTACTGATAACTACCCAGAGTATCAAAAATGATATAAACTTCCCTAAGAAAGCTATTTCCGAGGTCATTCATTACAAAAAAAATCTCATCCGTCCTCAGACCAGCTCACTCGGTTAGCATCGATTCCTGCGCGTTTCGCTTAACAATAACTCAGAAATTTGCTTTTATATTTTAAATGAATAAAATTTCGTTTTTAACGATTTGGTTGCAGGTGAGGATAACTCAGACTCGCACATGATTGTGTAAGAGCGCGTGAGCTGAGCTCTGTAGCTGTGTGCCATCGAAGGCACAAGGATGCAGACGATCTCTCAACACACGTAGCACAAGATGCGGCTGGCATTATTGCCAGACGTAGAAGACAGTGCAGCTCGCATTATTGCGATGAGCTCGTGATATTAAAGACAAATGTACCATGGTACTACCGTTATTCGTTCGTCTGGGTCAGTAAGGGAACTAGACAGATAATCATATGTATAGACTAGAAATATGTTAAAAGTTAACTTCATCATAGCCATCATAGCCATCATAATTTATTTTGCTTTCAAATCTTAAAACGGTAGGGATTGACAAGTCCTCAGGCTGAAAATGAATAGCGGTGACGTTTATTATCCTTGCCTGGGGTTTTGGTGGTGGTGTCAAAACTGCACACAGTCACGCATGCGCATCCCCTCGGTCTCACACGCCACCAGGTTAGCGCGACACAGATTTTGGCAGGGACTCTCCTCAGCAGCGTACGCAGTACGCACGCAGAGGCAGATGGCAGCTTTCTCTGTCGCTGCGGTCGCCACCAGCATCTTTTCCTCTCAACTTCTCGATTGCTGTAATGTAGTTCTGTTATCTCGCTTCCTGTGAAGTCTCAAGAAACCCATGAAGCGTAACGCTGAGGGTCAACAGTTGTGAACGTGGCTCGGTTTTTTGTAGAAATTATGTAGCGCTAAAGTCTTTGCTTAGATTCGTGTGTTAATAACGCGAGCATTGTGGGCTTCTAACAGTTGTGCTACAGTGGCAGTGGCGTTCACTCGTTCATGAAATTAATCCTCCTCAACGTACGCGCCATTTTCACAGGTTTTCGGACAGTTTGTTTTTTCTAAAGGAAGAGGTGTGCATTTTTCTCCTTCTTGTTTGAGGTGGTGTCATAGAGCGCTAATTCAGAGCTCGCGACGCAGCCTCCTCGCTCTCCACACCGACGGTGCTCATTGCATCTCTCAATACAGGAGGCTGCATGAAGGACTGTAAGCTGTCAAGCCTGCTAAGCAACACAGATTTAACATTTGTTCTGAATTTTATCAAAACACGCAAGCTAACCGAGTAAGAGCTAAAGCATAGATTGAGTAATTTCATAGAAGAACCATATAATAGATCAAATTATTTCCGAAAAGCAGTTCGGACGTCTTGCTTTTTCCTTCATTGTACTAAACTGTGATATGATAGGTATTACTCATTTTGTATTTATCAACCCTTACTCTAGAAGAGTCTTCTTAATTTGAACAGGGTATATTTGAACAGGGCAGGATAGAAAGTCCGTGCTGTATAATGTGAGTCATATATCTCATACTCACGCAGGAAGCATTATTTACTCCAAATTAGTATTCTACGCTCCCTGCACGTTGTATTTGAGGTTGTAAGGTTAAAGGCAAATGAGGAGCCTGCTCGTCCGCTGAAAACTTGACTGTCTGCCAAAAACAAGCCGCAGGAGCAGGCAGTGAAGACAGACGCGCCTCGAGGTGGCTCGACTTGGCGGCTCCATGATCCCTTGTATCATAGATACTAAATACGGAAATATATGATACACGACAATCTGGTACCATATTGACGAGCGTGTGTTTTAAGAAATATTTTCTCTGTTATTCTATAATTTTACCAAGGATTTCGAGTAGTCAAACACCACTCGTGAGCAAGGTTTCACCAAAATGTTTAATTAGTGGACAGAACGAAAGTTTCATCAAGGGACATGAAACTTACAAACGTAGGTCCTATCAGCATGAACGCTGTATTCTGTTAAGTTAAACAGAAAATTTAAATTTCAGTCGTCTCCCCTCTTCAAATCCAAAGAAGAGACGTAGTCCTGGGCTTAGAGCATGCTTTGCGTCTGTCTGAGTCAGTGGTCCTCAGTGATGTCGCGCTCCCAGTGATGATCTGAAATACCTTCGACTCGTCTGGCAGCTGCGGCACAGCACTCGGTGGTGTGGGGTTTTTGATGCGAGGATGATGGGGTTTCCATTTTCCTTCTGCTTTTGGAGACCTGGCCAAAGTGAACTCCATCTTGAGCACAATCTAGCGTTTTCTTGTACATTTTTCGAACTTATTTTCTACCCCACAAGATGTCATGGTCCAAGAAAGTCTACGTTCAGATGAGGTAAATCCCAAAGCCTATAAGGACTATACGGTTTGTAAATTGTATGATGTTAGCACGTTATATAAACACTCGCCAATTTTTTTGGTCTAATTTCTCGGCAATTATTCAGCTAACTCTGGAAGGATAGGGTAGACAATAGAGTTAGGTTTGTCTATCGTATGCAATGGTAAGTGGCGGTAACTGTTAGGCTATAGATAGGCCTTCAGGACTTCTATCTTTTGTGCCCACCTTACCTCCTTCAATTTTCACATCATCTTCGCTATCTCTTCTTTGTTTCTTTTTCCTTTTTACTCTTAATTTACTGTGTCTATACGCAGGGAATCCTGTGTGGGAACACACCTCGCGCATTGGTTCCCCATTTTTTACAGTTCATACTAAATGGTCTCTTCCCTTTCGTTGCGACATAGTCTGAGTCACCGAAGCGCTGCAATATATTCGACTGCCACTACCAGGCTACCAACACTACTTATTCCGTTGATAAAAACGAGCCCTGCGTTGATCTTGACGTTAAGCGATAAGCCGATAACGCTTCGACATTCAAGTGTTCATTCAATACACATTAATATACTCCACAATCGATTTTTTTTATAGTATTTAACTCTTCAATCCCGCTGCACAATAAAATATCGGATTCAAACCCTCTAGCAATAAAGTCCAAAAATTTTGCATTTATATTCAAAATTCTTACTCCCTGCTGAACCAACCTTTAAAAAAGCGAATTTGACTAAAATTATACTAATCTGAAAGTAAAGAGTACACCTGTCATGTACGAGAACTTTTCCCGGTCTGTGCACACCGGTGCTCGTGGAGACTCGTGTGGCTGGTCGGTGCATGAAGGGACCATCATCCCTGCCTCCTTTTGTTGGTGGCCATTGGGAGGCTGGCGCTCTCCTTTTCTGCGCCGGGCAGCCCCGCGCTTCAGCCCATTTGTTGAAAGAATTCTTTTGGGCGACGTCGTGGCGTGAGAAAAGAGAGACGTGGGCAACTGCAGTCGCAGCATTCTAGTGCCGTCTACCCGCCTAGTGTACTCAGGCACTTCCGCAAGGGTACGCACGAATTGTACTCTTCGACTGGACTCTCGGACTAAGTGAAGCCCAATACAAGCAAGTCTCGAATATAACCATCTTGCCAGGTCATCAGGATTATTTTGAAGTGTGCCAATCTGATCCTTTATTCAATTATTGTGCTCGTCTGCTTGAATTTTTGTGTCAGTTCCATGGGTTTGGCGACATTAAGGAGTTTTGCTGCTCGCGTGTCTAACTTTCTTCAGGCAATGTATTGTGTCCTGATTGTTCTACCTCATTCTGTATACAAAATTTATTGTATTCGTGTGATTGTTTACACGAAATGATTACGTATACTTTGCTTACCTACTTTACAGAGGCATTCTACGTAAGCATGTGATAGTCCATGTAAATGGGAGCGACGAAAAGGGATGTGTCTTAGCGTTGCTTGAGCCAATACCAAACGAAGGTAATTACAATGCGCCTTGGAAGGCAAACGTCGTGTGAACAAGCCTTCCATTTATTGCTAATGACGGTATTCAGTAGCCAGAGTGCTTGGTAGTACAGCATTTCTTGCGTAAATTAATGGAAAATAAATGTTAAATCTATCCATGTTAACATTTATAACATGAACATTCAGGAATTTGTGTATTCAAGTGTATTCAAACCTATAAGACTTCATGTTGCAGCTTTAATTGTTCAACATTATTTGCTCAGCTCCTAACCTATCAGAGCAGCGTTCGCCATACGAATACGCTCTCGAAACAACCGGGCAAGATGGTGACCTTTGCTGATTATATGTATGTATATCAATATCTAGCTAAAGTCTTGTTCATACTGATTGGAGACCGAAGGGTGCTTGAAAATTTCGGTGCAATCAATACGAAACAATTATGAACACACTTCGAATGGTGAGACTCGAGACGCCTCAACCGTAAGTCATCCTCGGGCCGTATGAGCAGTGATCGATTAGCAGCACTGCAGTGGAGAGCACTTATCGATATTCTTTACTTCAAGCCTAAGTTATACTGTCATTGCTTGCCTCCATCGTCAGGGTCACGGAAACACTTTCATTGTCTAAGTGTTTCAAAATGCACCGTGAATATAGTCTCTAAATTGATGAACATACCAATAGCTTTGCAAAAATAAAATTCCAATGGGTAATTCAGTACTTCTCTTAACAACAAAATACGTTCGGCTTACACATTATTTTCCAATGTGGTTCATGTATCGCTGCAGATGTGACTGATTATAATTCATCTAACACCTGTTGAATTTTCTGAATATCATTATCATTCGACGTGCGAATATCATTTGCTTCATTCTACTCGCCTCACATATTGCAAGACTCGTATTGACTTCATTACTCGCCTCACATATTGCGAGACTCGTATTGACTTCTTTACTCGCCTCACATATTGCGAGACTCGTATTGACTTCATTTGACACTGAAAAACATTTCAAATATTTACCGTATGTATTTGCTCAAAGGTTCCTTTGTTTTAACAACATGATTCATGAAAATTGTGTGCATCATCATGTACTTACGCTTTTTTCCTGCACTCGAGTATACATTAATTTTGCACTTCGTCTGCATTTTTATTCGTTACTTTTTCCGTGTGTTTACTTCTTTCTAAAGACCAGAATCCTTCCTGTAGGAGTGGAAACGGGCTTTTCCTGTTCATCGGTTGTAGTTTTTTATCGGACAGACTGCACTTCTTTTTTGATCACATGATCAGTGCATTCCCGCACCCAATTTTGAGAACACAGGAAGAATACACATGTGTTTACTTACCGGTGCACACCAATGACAACACAATGTTGATCAATTTCTGAAGTGCTCAAAAACGGAACCGGGCTTTATATTCAGTGGGGAAATGACATCTACAGCGAAAAAGATTTTTTTATTATATTATTGGCTGTGATGATTGATTTCTCCCTGTATTTGATGTTGCACTGAAGTCCTACTAAATTAATTGGAGCAAATGATGCGCAGATTTTGTAGCAGTTTTAAAGTATTGGAGGTGAATTGAATGGCATTATAATAACTGCTTTATTAGTCGCAGTAATGGCACAAGTAAAAGCATCATCTGCAAATCAATGAAAACACCGGCTTTTGAAAATCATTTTTTTTGAGAATAAATTTTCTCGAGTACATCGAACGTTGTCCCCTGAAGCCCCCAAGTTCCCAAAAATGTGTATTTGCCCGTATTCTACCTATCGCGTTCCTGCACCTATTTCATTGATTTCGGTTGATTTCCTACTTGAATTCTTAACCACGAACATATTCGTATGCTAATATTCGTTTAAAATAACATCGCTAGAACCTCATGATTTGAAAGCTTGGCTCCATTCCCAGCTATCTTCACGTTTTATTGTTGTTCGTTTTGCCAATTGAACTTGTTCATTTTTTCACTCTGCATTCTGCGTGAATTTCCATGGTCCCCTTTTTTATTTTCTGCTGTGTAATCAAACACTTTGACCTCTTCCCCAAGTCTGCATAATTTTTACCCCGGTTACCACGTCTTTACCTCAGTACTGAGCACCACGCCCCGGCCTTACCACTCTCTTGCATTAATTAGCTTAGGCAACTTGTACAAAGCTCCCAAAAATCTGAAGAAAAGCCAGCAGTTCAAAGAGATCTTGCCGGCTGTACTTCCCTGACTAGAGCTCCCCTCGTGTGCCCCAACGACTCCCCTCCTCGAGTGGGTATACAGAAGAAGTGCTTGGAAGACTCCGAATTTCCCGACAGAGGTACATTGTGAACGTGGTGACATGCTCTAGTTATAGTTAATATGAATGTTGTGCAATGATGAGCAACTTTTAAAACCAATAGTCGAGGGTGAGAGTAGTTTGAGTGTAGTTTGAGATTGACATATATGTGTGAAATGTTTGAGTGCGCTTGAAATTTAACGTTGCTGACAAAATTTCGATTCTTAGCGTTATTTATTTGGTTATTATCTCTGCCTGTTTGAAATACACTTGGCGAACATAAACTATTAATATTCCTCCTGATATATTAATTCACTTTGCTAACATTTCAAGCGCTGCGTTTCTACGTCGCCGTAAACAACCGCTAGGTGCTATCTTTTTAGCTCTATTAATTTGTACGAGTATGGTAGAACAAGACTTTTCACCGGGAACACAGATGACGAAGTACTTGGAGAGTCGTTTATTCGTGAGTTATTCAAAGATTTTTTATAATTGCGCGTGCACTAATCACGCTAAGAGTAGAGCAAAAAAAATGAAAGTGTTGTACGTCTTAGTGAAGCGAAATCTAGGTTGAAACATGCGAAACATACAAAGGAATAAGAGAAATTAAGAGCGAAGGCTCGAAGGAATGTCTGTTGAGCTGTGATTATCTATAACTATAACGCTCCCAGGAGTAAGGTGCTCGCTTGAAATGTAATCGTGCACAACGGAAAGGAATAATTAAAACGAAAAGTTCACAGTTCAACGTGCAACTTTCCGTTCAAACTGGCGTGGCAGGCGGCGGCGAGCTGAGATCGTGAACCCCTCTTGCGATGATGTCACTCGCTCTGCAAAAGCGTTTGTTTGCTATTTCGTAGATTTTCCCTCGAGAACAGGACGTTCGAGGGATTCTACAAGAAGGCTTCGCACTTTTTTTAAGTAGAAACAATTTTTCGTTCTTTCTTGCTCCACCTCATCATCAGCACAGTGAAGGGACTCGGTCTTCCTCAGAAGTATTTATCTCAAGAAATCGAGTTACCTCGCGCCGTCAACGTTTGTCGCTGTTCTGTCCTGGGGTTACATTCGAAATATTACGCATATCTTCTTCCTGTTCTTCAAACGTAGCCTTCTTTTCGAGATGGCCATTGTAGTTTCGATCACTTGCACGATTCTGTTCATTAATATTTGTCACAACATCTCGACTATTGTTCGTTTCTTCGAGGTGTTCACGGCTTTATGCTGGCAGAGGCAAGGTGTGTCAACCCAGACGTTTAACATTTTGCACAGATTTTTGCTGTTTGAATTCCACGAACATCGTCTCAGTTGAGCAAAATCTGTGATTTAACTCTTGATACCAGGTGCGTTATTTCAGCGCTTAGGGTATTTTACGTTGATTGTTCTTGATAAATGTGCTAACTCCGTCATGGTTGTATACACGACAAATCTGTAGCTTGTTTTTTTATGTACTCAATCGTTGCCTCACAGTTGAAGCGGCTCCTGAGAGCGCGGCTATCGCCGTCCGATAAGATAGTGAGAGTACGTACAGCGCGTCTTAATTTGGCCTTTGTTTTACCCTCGTGAACGACGCGTGTTGCTCTATGGTTACTTTTTTTGTCATAGAGCACGTAGTGGTGTACGTATTCCGACCAACCATTATGATTTACGTTCATGTGACAGCTGTTGAAAACCACGCTCGTAATGTTCAACTCCTTACGGAATGAGCGATCTGTTGTAATTTTCGCATGTAAGTTAACCTAAACAAATACGTCCTGTGCGGTGACGCGGATCCTTACCCTTCCTTTTGTTATCACAACGTCATAATTGATGGCCGTCATGAAGGGAGGTTGTGCCCCCAGCTGCCATGTGGCCCCAGCTGCCATGTGGCCCCAGCTGCCATGTGGCCCCAGCTGTCATGTGGCCCCAGCTGTCATGTGGCCCCAGCTACCATGTGGCCCCAGCTACCATGTGGCCCCAGCTGCAATGTGGCCCCACCGGTCATTTGGTTGGCCCCAGCTGTCCTGCAGTGGTAAGCACCAGCTTTCTTAAGAAGTACGTGGGCTGACGATGAATCCAGAAACTCTAGAAAATTCACTTAAAATTGTCGCACAACGGCTTCAGCGCTGAGTACAAATGTCATTTATCGCGCGCCCATTGAGAACACTCAATTCGGTACAGGCGGTTGAAAAAATATCGCAAACGGTATTTGATTTTTTTTGCAATCCCTGCGTAAGGTGGCAATGCTCGGGTGCTGAAATTATTAAAATTGACTGCTGCATCTGCCCGCCTCGACACGATCGTTAAGAATTACCTTACCCTCTTTTTATCCGCTTGATCAGTTGGTCCCCCTCACGAGTCTACACCGCACTGATGGTCTCTCCGATCTTTTCAATGTCCCCTAGAATCAAATAAATTTGTCTTATGGGGCTCGTTATTTCCACCTCTCTATTCTTCAAAATTAATCCCCTAGCAAAACACGCATTGCCTTCGAAAAAATACGTCCATTGAAGAGGGACGGCCTTCGTGACAATTTGCTCGCATTTACTTTCAGCCCACCGTGGATTGCTTCTCACCAGCAGTGTGTGGCACACCTGCTTTCGTTGTTGAATGAGTGAATTTTCGAATGTGTAAGCTGAGATTCAATTTGTCCTTCCTACAACACCGTACCGTGACTGCATGCAAGAGTGAGACGTATGACTGAATTTTGAATGTGAATGTTTGTTCGTCGCTGATTTGTTGGATACGTAAACTGGATCGATCAATAAATAGAGTGGACCGACAAATCCAAAGGCCAATTTTTGTGAGGTTTTCCTTGGAACAGGGAACACCAGCAAGCAGAACGCGATTTTTGCATTGGAGCCCAAGCCAACCAAAGACCTCGCCTTATTGAGGCTAATGAATGAGTAGAAGGGAGGTTGGTGGGAAGGGATATTAAGCCATGTGGTGAAATATCTAAATTTACGAAAAAATATTTCATGAGGGGAAATATTTAACGGTCTTGAAATAAGCTAGGTATGCCTACATGGAAATTACATCGCAGATAAAGTGCTCCCAGTATTTTATCTGCAGCGGTTGAAGTTAACCATATTAAGACCAGCTTATTTTGTAAATGAACAAAATAGTGTGTGAACAGGCGATCGTACTTTGTGCACTCGGGTGCGCATTAACCCAATTTTTGAATAAAACCATATGAATTTAAGACTACGCTTCGTTATTTCTGACTTCAATTGAAAATGACGGTGGCCTTGCACGAGTGGCTTAATAATTAGAAAGCACGCGTGAAGTAATGGAGCAGTACTTGGAGTTGAAGAGGTCGGGTCGCTGGAAAGAAGACAAAGCACCGTCGAGAAAAAGAGGTAGATTCTAGAAAATAGGGCACGCTGTAGAAAAAGGGGTAGACTCTAGAAAATGGCACACGCTCTACAAATTGGGATAGATTCTAGAAAATAAGATGCATTCTAGAAAATAGGATGGATTCTAGAAAATAGGAACCGCTGTATAGAAAGAGGTAGACTCTAGAAAATATGGCACACTCTAGAGAATGTGGCACGCTCTAGAAAAAAGAGTAGACTCTAGAAAATGGGAAAGAATCGAGAAATGGGCTCAATCGTCAAAATCGGGCACAAGCTAGAGATTGGGGCACGAGCTAGACAATGGGGAGCACAATCTAGAGAGAGGGGCACAATCGAGAGAGAGGGGCACAATCTAGAGAGAAGGGTACAATCTAGAGAGAGGGGCACAATAGTGGAGGAGGTACAGAAGTCGACAGACTGCCTGTCGGGGCTGTGACAGTGAAAGTAACGCTGAGGACGGGAGTGATTCTTCGCGTGTAAAAGTGTTGCCGGTCGTCACCCCGTGGTGACGCTGATTGATGGCTCATTGGCTCCTTCAAAAAGAAAGTCACGTCTTTGGTCCGTTAGGAAACGAGTTTGACCGAAATTCGACGTCGACGGATGAGTGGGAAGAAATATCGAAGTCACCCGACAAGGTATAATCAAGTTGGTTGTAAATCACGATCATTTTTAATTTACTTTGCAGCGCTTAGCTGTCTAACAACCCATTCATTACACAAAATGCACCCAGGGAACTGAGGTTGATTGAAATACAAAGCAAAAATGTTCAGATGTTAATATTTGTCCAAAATTTGTAATTTGTGAAATTCCTTTCTGTAATTGACCCAAATTTTCATTTTGCTGGATAGATACTTTCTCATCGTACGTCTGCGGGTTGATAGCTTACGAAGACTCGAAGTGCATTTTTGTTGGTACAATTATGTTCCTCTTAATGTTCCGATCGCTTTTCGAATTACGATACGACGAGGCATGTGTCTGAAATCCCCAAGGCTTTTTTTTTTATTTGTATTTGCAGCTTCGTTTATTTATTCAAGCGAAGTATTTTATGCACGCAGGATATCATCACCTTTTTTTATTCAATTTATCGTCTTGAATTTTTTACATAATTGTGGCTTCATTTTAGACAGTACCATCTGTTTGTGCATGTGATTTCTGGACTTTGTTAGTACAGAGTTTGCATTTACGTCGTAAAGGTTCGTACATTTCGCGTACATTACTGTACGTTCACGTTCTATAGATACGGACATTTCATATACATTACTGTTCACTAGCATACATTTTGTTCACTCATTCAGGAGCTCGAGGACAATTCACAGTGCATACGCACTCAGCGTGCAAGAGTCTCCCCGCAAATCATAATTGCAACCGTTTCCTGAATACTTCCTGGTTACTTTTCATGCATTTCATGCTCATTACGGTGAGACACCGATGATTTCATTTGGGTATTATATGAGAAAATCATATTACATGTTCCCCTCCTTTGCAGTGGGTAAATGGTTCAACATTGAAAATGAACAAGTATGTTAAAAAGTCTCGGACGTCTTTGAGGTACATTTAAAAATTGTTGAAGAAATGACTTATTCCGTCTCCAAACTTAAAACGCAACGAAATGATCGAAAGTCAGTAATCCTGAGCGTCTCAAATGGGAAAATAATGTTTGCCTCTGTTCGTTTGACTGTCGCTTAAATATGCCCTCTGAAAATCCGCCAAGGGGATATTTTCCTTTAGAAAAATGATGAACTTCGGAGTAATTAAAAGGATATCATTAAAGCTAATAACATTCGTGAGCTGTGGTATCGTTGGGACGCTGACTGCGAATGCACCGTTCCCCTTGCTCAATCGTCATCCATAGTAAATTTTCGCTACTTTATTTTCTTGAAATTCGAGAGCGTAAACCTGGGATTGCTACCATGATTCATTTCCTACGGCTCGACTGTTCTCTTCATTTTTTAAAAAAATATTAAAGATTGTTCATTTGTCGAGGCCTCTTTGCGAAATCAACCTCGTTAAATGAATTAAGAAGGCTGACTTGATCCGAAGTGAGATCATAAGGATGTCTGGTCTGGCGTTGAAAAAATATGTGTTTGCTGATAGATTATTGGCACGTGCTCGTATGAATGGTAGAGTCAAAGTTGATGTGTTGAAAAGCTAGGAAAATTATATTCACACTGCTAGTATGAACTCCATCCCCCAAACGATGAATTCGCCCGTTTTTTATCACAGAACCGCATCCATATTATTTCAAACACGTCTACCGGTTGAACGAATAACATAATCATTGCCCGCTCGTTAAATTTTCATGACGTGAATATATTTAGCCCTACTTTCACGCCTGAGAAGAAGGGTACGTTGAGCACCGTACCACAAGTGTACCTTCCAACCCATCCCACCGCCATCCTCTTTCTCTTCCAAACGCTTGAATCTTTCTAATAAATCGACCTCCGTACTGCCATATATTTGCCCCTCTCGCAAAGTTTTTACTGTCTCCAGCAATTTCTTGAAGCTGAAGTTGTACCCGAGTTTGGCCTCGATTTATTCTCTAACTTTCCTCCCCACTCTGGATATCTCAGTCAAGCCCGCTGCTGCCAGCGCTTCTTCGATCTTTCATTAATTTATAGTTTTTAAGGTCACGAATCGACGTATTTTACTAGAGTCGTGAAAGCCTTAACATTTTCTAACATTTAAAATAATTGTTTTTTCCTTGAAGTAGAAGCTTTCAAATTAATTTAAATATCAATTCATAGTCTTTAAAGACTATTTTTCTGGTCTGTTTCACATTTTGGCTTAATGCATCGTAGCAAATTGTTTACTTCGCATTCACGTTCCGAGAGAGAGCTGAAGTCATTTTGAGGCGGAATCGTTGACAAAGGGGTTTGTGATAACAGTTTGGCTCTAAATTAAGTCCTCAGTTATTCTTAAGGTAAAGGCGGCGAGGGGACCGATGAGGTTGGGTTGGTGTGGTGAGGGTATGGTGGTGATGGTATTAATGTGGCGGTGCGGTGATAGTGATAGCGGTGGCAGTGGTGATAGTGAGACGAATTCAGTTATCAGTGGCACGACTGATTACTTTGTTTTGCGTGTAAGCCTACATGACCGAAGACCAAATGTACGTCGTACGGAATGCACGTACAGCAAGCGTGACAAATACTATGTACAATGGCGAGTGACGCATCATAAACGATCTTATTTCGAGCGCGCACCCGTGTGCGATTCTACACCAACATGCAAACATAACAAATCAAAACGAATGGTTTCAAACAAGTAGTGCCACCAATTATACACATATTACACAACCTAAGTTTTCAGTGCAATGCTTATCCTGATCACCTGAAAAGACAGGCTGACCTTGCTCTCATATTGTTGAAATATATTGACTCGCTATTTATTTGAGACTTTATACAAAAGACTTCAGATGGCACAGTTCGCACGGTTACATCCATGCCCCGGCCGCGGCTGCTGAGGCGGTGGTGCACGGCTGGCGCCCGCCCCTCACCACACCTCGTGACTCCTGAGCGCGGCTTGTCCTATGCAGGGTGTCCTAGAAAATTTTACGTCGCTGTGACTCTTCTTTCTTAAAGTATTTATTCAACGTCGAACATTAAATATCTTGTAAACTGGCTCAAAACTTGTGAACATCTAAACACGTTATGAATGTATGCACCTATAAAAGTAAATGCTGTTCGTATTGTTTGCGTAATGTTCCACACTTGATTAGTAA
Source organism: Orchestia grillus (assembly GCA_014899125.1). Taxonomy (NCBI): domain Eukaryota; kingdom Metazoa; phylum Arthropoda; class Malacostraca; order Amphipoda; family Talitridae; genus Orchestia; species Orchestia grillus. The sequence goes on from VOMN01030088.1 coordinate 45,931, forward strand.
ACGAGTTCTTTATTTTTGATGGTATTCTGAAATGTAGTTAGAAATAAAGTAGGCTATGCATTCGAAGTTGAGTGTACGATATTATAATTCTGTTACGAGGAACTAAGAGGGATGAATAATGTATAAGAGGGGACTGGAACCATACGATACAGAATTTATAAGTAAAGTTGTAATAAATGTGAATTCTTATACATTTAAATGTTATAATTGATAATTCTCATGAGTATCTCGCTTCAGTTTTAGAAAATATAGCCCAACTTGCTAGCCTAAGCTTTAAGGAGATTGTATTAATGGAGTTCTCATGCTCGTTGTTAATATTTTTCGAATTCATGAAGCTTTGTAGCGAACTTTCCCTTTTTTACTCCTGAGACACTCAATAACACACGCGCGACCGCCTTCCTTATGAACACGTTCAATGTCTCCCGCGACTGCACAAGTGAAGTCACTGTGTGGAATCTTCAAGATTTTATTAACGATACAGTACGTGTGCGTACGAATGTTGGTGTACGTGTACGTGTGCGTCTGTCTGTGGATACGTGTGTGTGCGTATGTGTTTTAGTATGCGACACACTTCCTGTGTGAATGTGGTTGTGGTCGTTGTTGTGGTACTGATATAATTGCTTGTGGTTATATTATTTTAGCAAGTTTAGTTTAATTAGCAGTTTTGGTTGTTTTATGGGCTGTAAAATAGGTGAGCGGTGTCGGTTGTCACTTTGCTCGCCATGGTGGTATGTAATGTGATTTTGCAATATTGCTGAAGGTCATTCAGCTACTAATACTGGTTTCGAATCAATACCAATAACCAATATATTCTCGGTCATCTGCTGTCAGGCCAGTGTACAGCTTGCGGCATGTGCGTATGTGGAAATGGTGACAGAGGTGGTGGAGGTGGAAGTGGTGTGGAGCGGTGCCTGGTGGGGGTGATGGTGTTGGGTGGTGGTGACGACGTCTAGCGGGGCCGAGGGTGAACTGGGGGTGCACGCTGCAGGTGGGGGTTGCGACCCAGAGTGGGGGTAACTTTACGAGAGGGAGGCGGAGGGAGAGTTGGGGAGCCTCACAGAAGGTGTCTCCTCCCTTCACCGAGTTTCCTTCCCTAGCTTCATTTGCTGCGCTCAGTTATCGCTGTTGTGCTTCTGCCTTGGTGCCCTCTTGCTTTGCCTCTGTTTCACTGGGGCGGGTACATGTTTCGTTTTTCCTACAGCTTCTTCGGAGTCTTCAATCACTCCCTTCATGACTTCCTAAATTTCATGTTTCAGTCATCTTCCTGATTTTTTATACGATAATTCGTTTACCTTGTTTTTTATCCCTCGTTATGTTTATTTGCTTCCGCTTGGCGTGCAAGCATCCATTTCTTATGGCAAGCAAGCACGTCTCGCACCGGAGCATCTGCTGCATTCTCCAGCCACTTCTGCTCCGTTATATCTCAATGCTAGTTTTATTTCACTCCGCCGGCCTCGTAAAGGCTAACGTGCATCTAAGGTCTGATTAACAGATGAAATATTAGCTTAAGGCCAACGACTCCGATATGAGCTCTTAAAACGTTTCATAAAGATAACGTCTGTCTACTTTGTATCGATATTGTTCATCAACCTACAGGGACAAATATTAAATGATTCCTTAATAATTCAAACCTTTATCAACAATCAGTACATAATCCTCAATTTAAACGCAAGTTTATTTCATCGGATTTCTGTTTGTACCTGTACGTGACAATAATACCTATTTGCTTCAACTATTTGTCATATTCTTCATTTCTGCAAAATTCGTCATATTTCCTGAAGAACCTTGCACTCCTTCTGGTGCTCACGAGCTCTAAGGTGCATTGTGACCGCATTCCGGTCACAGCTGGGAAGTAAGGGTTCGAATCCCGACAACCCTTACTTCTCAACTCGGTTTCACGAAACCACGCAGTGCTTACTTTGGAAAAGAAAGCTTACGTTTTACATCACTCACGCGTCAGTAGTTATAAGGTTTTGAAAACCCAACGACGTACTGTGTGTCAACAGTGTTCAAACTAATCATTTCTTTCAAAGCTTTTCATTTAGTATTTTCAAGTACTGCCAAAACGGCCGTTGAGGGACTTTTTAGTTTTCTATAGAATCAAAAACGAAAAATGTCGTGTACCACTTTTTACTCACATCAAAATGGCAATGAGGAATTGGATCATTTCGCCTCATCAGCAACTTATTGAACTGCAAGGTATGTGGCAACCGCAATCCGATTCTTCGTATCTTATTTGCCAGGAATGAATATCTTTACCGGTGTTCATGGTTGAGCGTCTGGTTGAGTCCCTATCAAGGTCCAAGAAAAACATCGAAAGTGTCGCTCAAATCAGAGCAATAGAGGATATTGATTTAACTGTACCAATAGGGTAGAATGCCAGCTAAATGATACCCTGAAGGCCCAGTTCGTTGCGCAGCAACAAAATATTTCGCACACAATGAGAATGCGACTAAATTTTCTTAATCCGCGGGCAAACTCATCGTGTCACGCTCACGTGGGACGTTCCACGGTTGTCATTCTACGATAATTCCTGGAATCTTCAAGATACGCACGTCCCATAAACGCCTGCTAGTGAACGCCAAATTAATGCAGGCCGTCCTCGATTTAACGTCCAATCTGCACCTCACATTAACGTCAGTCGCGCCTCGTTTTACGCACAGTGACTCAACGGCACTGAATATTTTCTATCCATTCACTCACGGTAACGTTTTATGAACCGGTTTAAGTACGTTAAAGCCTCGCGTCAGCAACAGCATAAGGCACAGTGGGCGAGGAAGGCCTGTATTGCATTGACAAATTTTGATCATAGCGAGATGGTGTCCGAGTGAAGGGGGATCATTTTACATCTTCATTTTTTGTGGGTTGTGTCCATTTATTTCAGCTGTAGGAGAGGCATCACAGATTTTTAGTGACTAAGGTTTGTGATTACGAAGGAAAGTAAGACCCGCTTGATACTAATGGAAAGCTTTTGATGGTATTTGTGTACCATTCTGGTTAAACAAACTATGGCATCTTAGATTTAAAAGCATGCTCTCCATCCTGACGGCTTCGATTAACCTTCCAAATTCCCGTGAGAGAAGATTCAGACTTCATGGAAATTTTTCAAGTAAGACTCCGGTAAATGGGGGACTAAATGTTACGAAAGGAATTGGTTAGCGTTTTTAACAAGTAATAAACCGATCAACCAATCGCAAAAAGCTCTTTCTAAAGGTGGGTTTGGTGAGTTCATTTTCGAAACTAGCAAAGCATTATCTTTCGTATCCCCTCCGAGCGCTGTCTCGCAAGTATGCGAGCCGCGAAATCGATTTGTTGCCAGAGTGTCTGTTTGTTTCTTTCATTTTGCCACATCACATTTTCGGAGATTGTTTAAGAGGTTAACGCTTTTTTGAAAACATGAGGGCTCCAAGCTGTGCAAAAAGAAAACCAAAAATTTTGGGGTCTTGTGTGCTCCTCGAACTCGATCCTCACCGAAATTCATTGTGATGATCACTTCCATTAGGAGGAAATGGTGGTTGAATATTGAATGCTGCCAGTACGCCTCAGAAAAGGATCAAATAAACTTCGATCTGTAATTACTGTGACCACTCAATAGTACACACACGTCATAATAATGACATGTACTTGATAACTTTGTTCACACCTAAATCATTTATTTTTTAATCACATTGAATGATGCTTATTTTTTGTGACCTTATTTTAAATTGCACTACGTGTAGAAACCTGTAGAATTCTCAGTTTGAATTAGTTGAATATAGAGAGATTTTGAATTGATGTTTTTAATAGAGGGATTCCAGGGCGCAAGCATCGCAAATGTGACTTCAATCCTAAATGTATTCAAGAGCAGGAAATGAACAGAATCTTACCTTTCCACAAACGCTAATGCGGGTCGCACGTCTGAATCTGTCGACGCGAAGCTATTCTCAATAGAATTAGCACAACGCTGGGAGCACTATCCATGTGATTGTAATTTTTTCTAGCAGTTAATCTCTTTTGACATCGAGCTATCTGTTTTTTACTCTGGCCGCAATTTATCATGTCTGGAGGCTGAAATTTGTAGATTACTTTCAATGTCGCCGGGAGTGTAGATTGCGTTTAATTATACATGTCGGCCAATATTCTGCAATCGTCCGGATGTTTTATTGCTACTTTCAAAATGAATTTGATTCCACACGAGAACTGGATTTACTGTCTGGCCACTCTCGTGTATTAACACACATCCAGTAAATTAAAAGGCAAACCCCCACATCGATTCAAGAGATCGTTCCAACATCTTTTCATTCCGTAACGCGTGATCTCAACATGTATGAGCCCGCATGATCCATCGCTTGTGTGGACCTCTAAACAATGTACCGGCAGAGCTGCATATATATATATATGAACTCCTCATCTCGACCGACACAGCCCTCTTTATTGATTAGTTTCGGCGTCAGCGACGATAACGAGTCGATATGGTGAGGTTCGAGACCTTATAAGCTGGGTTATCTAAGGCGCCTCTCGTTGCTTTCCGTTTCTTATGTGAACAGCACACCAATAGGCCGCTCCTGCCGCTGCTGTAGATGCCGTACAGGAGCAATGTGCCGCCTCTTAAGGGTGTAATAGTTTTATTCCTTTTACCGAGAGAAGTTTTTTTGTTGTAAGATGTAGTTTGGAATAGGTGTAGTAATATGGAGGGAAGACAGAAGTAATTGCACTCATTAAATTTCGTGTTACATAACATCAAGCCAGATCTCGCTCAGAATTCATAGAATTCACAGAATTCATAGAATTCACAGAATTTGCACAGAATAGGTACTTTGAAATGTAGAGTGAAAATTTCAAACAAAGTTTCTCCTTTTATTAGCGTATGGTCTCATCTACGGAAAAATATATATTTTTAGGAATGATGAGAAATTTTTCTGAGACAAGATTATTTTTCCCATCCTTTCGTGTTGTTATGCACAAGCCGTTCTCAGCGAGACGAAATTTTCGAGAATGCGAAAATCGGGAGTACGGAAAAAAAAGTTTTGGTGACTACATTTTTCGTTGAAATAGATAGAAAAAGTCTGAAGTAAATGAACACAACTGGATAATCCCACTATAAGTTTAGGAGAATTCGACATGTCTTATAAGAATTTTGATGATTGTATGGAAAGAAAGCTTCTAAAAGTTATCGAGATCTAACATTTTTTCTGTTATCAAAATTTTCGGGAGGCCTCGATTTACTTGATGGCAATGTTCTTAGCAATGCTAGTTGACGAGAGAGTATAAATAATTTTTGTCTATATTCTTTCGATGTTCATTTAGCTCTTCTTTCACTTACTTACGTGTTCCTCCAATATGAACGCTATCACAATCGTTATAGTTAATTTAATGCACAAGGTTGGTCTTACATGATTTGGCACACTTTTATTTGCAATTATTTAATTTGGATTGCCGAGTATTTTTCGATTTGCTAGCGATTCGGACATTTTATTTTCTAAGTACTTCTTTTTCTCCCTCTGTAGTTCCTAGCGGAAATGTATCTAATATGGTTCAGTTCGTTTTCGTTTCTAGTTTTATTTGAAATTTATTCTATTAGTTTATTTGGATAACCGTTTGCTTATAAAATCTTGCTGACTCAAGTTTTTTCGTCTTCTTAATCGAGGAGCGATATTCCCACCCACGGTCCACGAGGGACTTCACTAAGGCGCCTAGTCGACATAGGATGGTTGCTTTAGAACTTAAAATATTCATTATAATTCGTTGGTTTTCTGTAAATAGCAAATTTCAAAGAACCGTCTTCGTATCGGCTTATCACTAGGTCAAAATATGGTAGTTTTCTATCGGCTTCTATCTCGCACATGAATTTGATAGGAGGGTTAAATTCATTTACGAAATTTAGAAATGCATCGACAGATTATTCGGGCATTATTGTTATAATATCGTCGAGATATCTTTTCCAAATCACTGGCTTGTCTTGCAAAATATTCCTCATCTTTGAAAATGTAACCTGGGAGGTCTATATTTCAGGAAATGTACAATGTATATATATGTATATTTTCACGTATTTATATATACTGCAGGAACAGCGCAGGACAAAAGTATTCAACGAAAATAGTTTCCTATGCTTGATATTCAGTTGCGAAACCTTTTTTGGCAGTAACTACTCGGAGACAGTTTTCATATTTTAAAAATCGAGTGTCTGCAGCTTGTGGTGGTATAAGAGAGCTCATTCTTCAACCCATACATTCTTCAGTTCTTAGAGATGCATCGGACTTCTCTGATGAACCTTCTTCTACAGTGTTCCCCAAAGATGTTCGATAGGATTGAAGTCTTGGGATTGGCTTGACCACGGGTGAACATTAAACTTGTTTTTCATGAACCATTATAATGTTAATTTGCCTTTTCTTTAGGGTCGTTATCT
>VOMN01030092.1:6875-20874 GCA_014899125.1 Orchestia grillus
CCAGATAGTGAGGGGATCCTCATTTCAACCAGATAGTGAGGGGATCCTCATTTCTCCAAGGATGAGTAGAAATCACCAGGTGGGGACCCTCGCGCGCATGCAAGGGTAAGTGAGTAATTAAAGAAATATTATGGGAAAATTTACTCGTAGGGACTTCCGTAAGAAAAACAGTACACGCTTTCTATTGAAAAGACGCTGGAAAACTGTCAGTTTCCAAATCATACAGTTCAAGGTTTAATTCTATCTAAGGCTTAAACGAGACAAGGGTCAAATAAAGCTTAGACTAGTCAGATTTAGTCCGCCAGAACATTTTAATCCGTGATGAAACGTTAGTTGTCTCATTAGTCATAATTGTGACTTCCTCCCAGATTTTCGTCATAATTGTGACTTCGTCCCAGACTTCGATCATAATTGTGACTTATTCCCAGACTTCGGTCATAATTGTGATTTCTTCCCAGACTTCGGTTATAATTGGGACTTCTTTACGGACTTAGGTCATAATTGTAAGTTGGTCCCAGACTTCGGTCACAGCAAGGCAGCGATCGGTCCTCACACCTCCTTTAAGAAATTATTTCGGCTTAGGGATGTTCGACCATAAACAAATCTGAAAAAACTCAAAACTCACATGAAGTTTCATACTTCGTCCTCTTGAAGCGTAAAATAGAATATTCGTTTACAGAGAGTTTTTTTATGACGAGGGAAAGAAGAGTTTCCAAGTCCTGCAATTTATCGAGAACTCGCTATAAAATCATTTTTTCCTGTTTTCTGTTCGACATTTCAAAGGATGTCACTTATACAATCAATATCGCGAATTGAACTCGTTTTGCCACTTTGCTAATTTTTTCAAGTTTCTATTACGGAGCTTTTTAAGCGATCAGCAAGCACGAGAGTTTTCTTTGAGCTTGCTCAAATACAATTATTTCTTCACCGTTTGTTTCCTGCTTTTTTTGTGTTTTTATGTGCTTTGTTTGCCTTATTCAACTGAAACAGAAGCCAATCATCTTGGCTCATTACTTATGAAAAAGTAGAAGCAACAAAAGGTTAAGCCACGTATATTCTCGATTCACTTAATGCATAGGGCGAACCGAAACCATGACCGAATAACCGACCATGAAAGTTAGCGATTTCATTCTTCTCATATGATGAATAAAGCTATTTATATATATACGCAACGCTATCTCATGAAAGGTAAAACTGCCCGGTGAAACAATTGTGAGTCTTCTTTTATCAATACAATTCTAAATCCCAGTAATTTGAAATCCCTGGCACTTAGCTTTCAGTACTACAGTCCGATTTTCTATCACAATCATCAATACCACATAATCATGCAGAATGAGCATATGTTACATATCTATCCAACCGTGACAAACACCATAAGGCACAGGCAAAAGCATATTCAAGCACCCCATTCGTGATAGCAATTAAAATAACATCATGTTGTCATATTTTGCTGAGCCCCCACCAGGTACTTCACTTGAGACCACACTGTGCACATTTCCTTGGATGTCCACATCGTTCAGTAATTTTAACAGCAAAATTCACATAAAAACGTACCTTCGCACTCAAACGTAGCAGACCACCCATGTTTACCATCGCTTTGTTCCTGAACCGCAATCATCAAACATTACCTTAGAAATTTGTGTTTCTATACTGCATGCATAATCTCCCGTCGTTCCTCAGATTCAAAATCACCATTCTGACTCAGCGCATCTCAACTGACCACCTCCCCTGCAAGACACCCTCAGAAGACAGGGTTACATCACGCACTGCAATTCTTTTCCTTATTCTTTTCCCTCCCTCACTCTCTAATTTCGTCAAGGGGGAAGCGGGAGGAATGTGCGCGTATAATTTTCTTCCAATGCTGAGCATACTTCCTGTGAGGCACACAAAAGGAAAAGGGTCTGAAGAGCAGCGTGGCGTAATGGCTCAGTAATTCTTGGTCTCATTACCTGTAGTCGTACCCCCCCTTCCCCCTTCCGGCGGCAACCGTTGGTGTTCCAGTGAGTTGTTTGCTAGTCAAAACTGTGTGTAGAACTGTTTAGTTATTAAACGTAATTGCGATGTGTGATGTTCCATTCCTAAGTATAAAACCTGTGTTCGAACAGCGTTTTTATCCATAGTCTTCGGTAAGCAACTGCTAAAATTACGAAAGTGCTGGTGTGAAACGCGAAGAGACTGTCGAGAACGTGAGTGAAGTTACTATCGGCAGCTAAGTCATACTAACTTACCCAAGGTGCGTCGGTCGTAGTTAATGTTTTAATGCTTCATGTTGTGCACGGACACTCGAAAAATAATGAAAATCATCATGTAGTAATTTTTTTTGACAAACAAATTTTCTTAAATTCTAGCGTCGACTGAACGAAAATACTACACAAAAGGTATCTGTGGTCTCTATCACCAATTAAAGACAAAGAGAAACCGCTTACCTTCATAACTCAAGGCTTGAAAAACTGAAGCTTCAAGTATTTTTCCCTCTAAACGTTCCAAATTTTCGTGATAGCAGGTTTTTATTTTCTGGTCAAGTTATCTCATTCCATAAGCTAAAAAATATTTTACCTAAACCTAGCGGTGGCAAACAATAAGTAGACTGACTCGGGTCATTTGCAATGGATTAACAGGCGTTTTTCGTTTCCTAAAGAGATGGTTGAAATGTCATTTATTCAATAGGTTTCTTGACCAGCAATCGACACGATGCATTTTTTGATATGTCGGTACCACCTTCACATATTATTCGGAATTGGACCTAAGCAATCTTTCATGTATGATTACAGGGTACATTTCTGTCTATTACCGTAATTTTAATGGAGTTTACCATAGCCGACACAAATTAGAGTTAATACAGCGGCAAAGTTAAACTGGGCTAAAGACTGCCATTATTCGAAGCTATATATGATGCAATCCTTCAGAGTTGAAAATACCTCTCATATGGTAAAAAATTAAATTTCTGGACAATGCGGGTATTTGCATCATTAAATGTATTTGTGCGAAGACATTAACGGTTGGATTGAAATTAATTTAATTAAAAGATTTTGAACGAGTATTAAAAACGTAAAACTATCAATATAAGCGATTAATTTCACGAAGGCAAGCAGCCATTGTAAGAACTAACTAATTATTCCTAATTCACTAAATTGAGTTGAATTTACTCCCTGACTTCTCTATGCTACCAAAGTACTTTTGTCAGTTTTTCGGCGATGAAAAACTCACCACCTTTCAAGGTCATTTTATTGTTTCCTTCACTCTCTCGAGAGATTGAACGCTATATCAAACCCAGACAGGATTAAAAAATATTCAGACCCAGTAATCATTATGAACACTTTCTTTAAGAAATCAAGTATTCAATGCTGCTTGCTTAACGTCGAATAGTTTTTCAATCTAAATTTCGTGGAATTTCACCCTAACTTCAAAACAGTTCTCTTATAGTGAAACGATATACCTTTCTCAATCGCATGAGAAAAGCATTGTGTCACCTACATTCCATTTTTTATAACCGATATTACATTTATTTTTTCCTCCCTGCTTCCTCCTGACAAGTAATTGGTCCCCTCGCCCTTCTAGAGCTGACATCCAATTGGGAGGCGGCTAGAAAAATGATGATACATGAGAAAAATAACTCAAAAATATATGTATTTTAGAACACGGCCCCCTCGTATGTACAGTAAATCTAAGCTTTTCATAAACAGGATCGCCCAGCCTTTAGGATGAATCCCTCTGGGCACGGCCACATTCTTCCATGAAAGGCCAAAATTTATAACCCGAGCGTAGCGTTTGCCAGTGCAAATATTTTACGAACGTGACGTTGAAAATATCGGTGAGGAAATCAAATTTAATGGAGTGAACAAGCCTGAAAACATGATGGATTTGCAGCCTGTAATAGAAATCTGGGGGGAAGGTGTCGGTATTGGGAGGTACCACTGGCACAAGACGAGGTCCCAAATATTCATGGCTTGCAGGTTCAGACTGAGATTCGAACTTTTCATTTGAACTCTGGATGTGGAAGGCATTGAAGTGATGACAGTTATAGACTTACTCGTGGAAATGCAGTAACACATGCCAACAAAAATCTTCACGGAAGCCAAATCGACGAGAAGAAGTGGCTTATTACGAGAATGTTGCATGCATCTAGATGGCCTGATTATGACCATAGTCTACATTTTGCCCTGCTAGTTCGAAAACTTGAATTAGAGGTCATGTTTTTTCCACTGAATCTCATTAAAACGTACATCTTACATTCATGTCACTTGCACAAATTTTCCTCGAATTCACTAGTTAGGGCTTTCAATACGAATTCACAGCGCCCTTTCTTAGTTGTGTTCTGCGAGTGTTCGGTCTGTTCTTGTTGCAGCAGACTGGATTCTGGGTTTGTTGACTAAATGAGAAAGATTCAAGCCTGCGTTGACTCTAACAAGGATTGCTCTCAATAGTTCTTATAATTGCCATTTCATATTGATCTCTTGTATCCTGTATGAGAAAGATTCAAGCCTGCATTGACTCTAACTAGGATCACTTTCAATAGTATTTATAATTGCCATTTCATATTGATCTCTTGTATCCTGTATGAGAAGAATTTAAGCCTTCGTTGACTCTAACAAGGATCACTCTCAAAAATTCTTATAATTGCCATTTCATATTGATCTCTTGCATCCTATATCGCAACGTTCCTCTTAATTAAATTACAGGTAACTAGTGCTTTATCAAACCCTTTACAGCCTCCTCAAAAAATGGATTACTTCAAAGTATTGATGTCTCAACCTTTCCCTATCAAAGTTTACGTTGAGAAATCGTTCACGCATACACAGATCAATTATTTTTTGCATCGCCGACAAGAGAGTTGGGAGTCTTATGTCATGCATAATTTAAATTTTGCAAGCGCGAGCATGGTGCAAGTATTTCCTCACGAGTGCTCAGAGCTAGAGCGTGTCGGTCATGGCAGAGCTTTCGTAATGGTGCAGCAGTTCATAGATGCGGCTTGGTGCTCTGTTATTTTGTTGGTCGTCGAGGAAAATAAATGGTGCCAGTGTACGTCATCGAAAAACTTAAAGGGGCAAAAAAATGCCATGTAGATGTAGATTTCGTGGAGAAATACCGATTTATGTGTTGCATTGATGACGTACATATGATTATTATTCCGGGACATAATTCTGAAGCTGTTTTCTATAAAATATCAGCACCGAATTTAACGCTTTCAAGATTGTTTTGCGCAACTACGGCTTGTGTTTGTGTGAATATTTTAGAATGTCCTCCCATTAGCGAATGCTGCTAACAAGTGCGATGAGATATCTGCATATTCAAACACACGAGACAGAAAAATTGAAAAACATTCTTCATGCACCTGCATTGCCGCTAGACGACTAAAAACATGACTAAAACCTAACGCAACTTTAAGATACGAAGGAGAGTCAGTTGCGAGAGGGAAACTCGAGCAATGGTTTTATTCGAGTGTCAAGAAGGCGTCCGTCCCTCGCGCGACAAATTAGACTTTCCCTCCAAATCTGCACAAATGAAAGGATTACCTCTCACGACATTTGCATTCTGCCCTCGTGCCAGCGCTGCTCCAACTGCGGGCGATAGACCGCTTAATTGCAACGAAAAGTCGCAAGCCACTGTCAGAAAATTGGTTCTCAGAGTTTGCTTTAAATAACAATGATTATATGCCCCGAAGGGGATGAAAAAGAAAAGTCTGTTCTTTACTCTAATTTAAATTCGAGCCTGTTATCGCTTATGGAAGCTTATGAAGCCACTTGTACAAGCCCTATGAAAATTTAATTTCTTGAAAACTAACAGCTTCGCGTCTCCCAGCAGACAATATCAAAGTTCACAACTTTTGCGCGAAGAAGTTTTAGAAGGTAGGGATAACATAAATATTTATGTTTCTCATATCGTAATTTTTATATCTAGCATCAGCACCTCAGTCCCTGAGATGCCTGGTGGAGAATAAAATTCATCGTTCAGATCGCTTTGGAAATTATAATTGAGCACAGGGCAACTAGAATCAAAAATTTCCTTCAGTGTTATGACAGTCCTAATGTAGATTATTAGTTTTTTGAGCATGTTTAGCAGTCAAATGACGTCACGAATACGTTAAATCTAACACGCAAACCATAATTTAGTGCGAGTGCGTGAGGGTTTATAAGGCGTGTAGAGAAATTTTTAAGTTTTAGATCTTACGACGGTAACGTGAGGGCATAGATTTTAGTATTTAAGTTCTAGGTTTAGGCTTTAGGCCTAAGTTTAGGTTTTAGAATTTAGCTTAAGGTTTTAGTTCTTCAGTGTTTAGGTGTTAGATTATATGACGGCAACTGGGCTGTTTAGATTTCAGATCCTATGAGGGTAACGTTGGCGCTTCCAAGCTTCAGGACACTCTGAGCACAGCTATGGAAAGTCAAGGGATCGCATGCTCGGGGCACACTTTGATGCAACTCACACCCAAGTCCTAAAGCGAAACTCGGAGTCAGTTTGCGTGAAACCGAAGCCCAGTAGCCCAGAGGAATTAGCGACTACGAATGAAAAGCTCCGGGTGGATTTTTTTCAGATGAACACCAGCTTCCACTCTGCCATGCGTTACGTTCGATGCTACTTCACAAATGGTGAGTACTAATCTGTTATGGTCACCGTAAAATAAATAATCTAAGCGAACTGTTCACATTCCTGACCTCTTTTATGGATGCGATAAATTATTTTCATATTTTGCACGCATGTAAAACTCGGTGAAAGTACAAATTTATAGCCTCGTCTTTTTATCATTTATCCAAAAAATGAGAAACTCGAGAAAAACGTCTATTCTTTTACAATATTTAAATCGACTCTACTCTTCAATTTCTTTACTAGAACTATGAGGTTGGCCTTGTTAGCTGTGTTTTAATACAAGAAAAAACTAGCAACCCCTAATTTTAGAAATAATGGAAAAAATTATTATATAAAACTTTTTAAATTTTTCTGTTTCTTTCGGTGTTCTTTCATTAGCTTTTTAAGTATTTGAAATTCAAAAGTAGATTCCCACTGTGTTTGTGCATTGAAATTTGACTCATTGAATGAGCTCAGTTCCATTCTTGTAGGCCAAAAAAACTCTACCAGGAACGTCGCCGTAAATTTTCGCCGTCGTGCGCGGCCACAGACAACTTATGGCCTTCCTAGCATGGCCGTGGCGACCTGTTCCATCGCAGGCTACGGGGTGACACAAAAAAAAAGAATACCATTTTTAAATTAGTGTATTTTACAAACTATTAATGCTAGGCCTTTCTTGGAAGACTGTGTGATATGTTGACATTTTGAGCACATTTGTTATGCCAACATTTATCTAGGACTTGTATCGTGAATACCAACATTAAATGGGTTTCCTTTTTTTGCGTCTTCCTGTGTAGTGCCGTGATCACGTGCTACTCCGAGCGTAACTTTTGTCTTGCTCTGACTGCTCTCGAGACCTCAAGACACTTTGGGAGCACATACTTGTAGTGTAAGCAGTATTTACTCAAAGAGCTTTTTTACAAAACTTCGATTATTTTTTTTACTGTCTATTGCGATTTGCCTCTGCCAAAGTGAATTCAACTGCGTCATTCACGACTGCTCCATCAGCATTCCACATCCACGTGAGATTAAATAGAATGCATCGAAAACAGCCGCCTCCTATCCGTCTCTGAAGCAAATAATAAAAGCTGAGAATTTGTTCCTCTCATTCAAGGTCTATGCGAAATATTCAGACCCTCTGCGCCCTCAATTTTATCTTATCGATTTTTTTGGTTACCTAAATCATTAGCGAAGTTTTCGATCCGTTCATCACTAACGAGATCTTCAGTCCTTCTGCTGAAACCAAAACCCAGCCCAAAGTAACTCGGTCTAGAATAAATCAGTGCGGATCAATTCTGTTGGGCAAAATTCTGTTCAGAATCCGCCATTGCAGCCAATTAGGCGATCTGTGACGGCCTGAAGCCATGGGCTGACGAATCATAAATCCGCATCGGACTTCTCTTCTTTTCGCATCTTCTGCACGACTGTCAAAGAATGAACGGGCGCGTGTGTGTGCGGTTCCTGCATGCCAAGAGAACTGCCTGCGTCAATGCATTGGTGCCTTTTCCAAGCTCTGTTTTTTTACGGACAGCTCAACAGCGCGAGTAAAAAAACACCAAACTTTTCAGGCTTCAGTCGCGCCAAAAGACAGGGTAATTTTTTTTTGGAGTCGTTAATTCTACCGAGGCCGGAGAGCGTGGGGAGCTATATTGCATTCTTGAGGTAAACACCTCGTGGAAATATGCACACGGCTGCAGCATCCTTCGCGTCTCCCGCACCGCCAGAACCAAAGCCCCAAAATCTTGAAGAAATTCATGGCTGTTCCGAAAAAACGGATGCTAGCTGCGCCCCAAAAAGATTTGTTGTCGATAAAGTGTGATCCCGAAGTTCCGTGAAAATCTCGGCTTTTTAGCCTAACTTTACTGGACAAGCTTGGGCTAAAACAGTTAATTCCATCGAAGTTTTTTCTTGCGATAAAGATGTGGGTGAGCTGAAAAAAATGCTGGAGCGCACGTGTCTCAGAAGCACGGGCGAATTTGACCTTTAGCTCTCGTGAGGATGTAGAAACGGATTTGTGCTACACCAGATTGACGGTGAATAATTCTTTGGATTTATGATGAACGTTCTGTGCAATAATGATAGCTTAATTCATCACAGCACAAGAAATAAATTTTACGTTGTCTGAAAAAGAAAATAACTCGTTGATAGCATTTTCCGTTTGAAGTTTCAACGGTACTGCCTGTGTGACAGAGCATTTTAGAAAATTGATTATTTCATTATAACGTCATCTTGTCTATGATAAAATACGCAGGTTATGACATTTATTATCCTTTATTTTTAAAAACTACGCTGTCTTCACTGAAGGGATTGGGTTGGCAAAAATTCCCGGACTGTTGTGAGCGAAAATTGAAAAATTAAAATCGCAATTGCATGTCAAGGAAAATGTTTATCGTAAATGTTTCGTTTCATAATGCGGAACGTACGAGCAAAGTTAAGTAAATATTACCAAGATATATGATTGTGAGACTCTTTTTGAAGAGAGGTATTATCATTTTTGACGTGCAGTGAAGCCCGGAAAAATGAAGTAGTTTTTTAAGCCTTGACATTCCTTGACACATTGGGATGATGAATTCTGTCATAAAAGATAATGTCCTAACATTTGCCCCGAATTAAAAAAATGAGCCGAGATGCGATTACTGCTAAAGACCGCACACTCGATAGAATAAAATAAGTCCGATTTTATTCTCAAACGCGCAGGTTGCTGCTATGGAGGAGTTAGCCGGATTTACCGTCACTTCTGACTCTAGTTTTAAAATCATGAGCAATTTTTCCAGATCCACCCTCGCATAATTTTACCCCTTGAGGAAAAGCTAAAATAATCTACCTGTGCGTAATTTCTGCTCTACTGTTGCATACTTTAACCCTCAACGAGAAATAGATATAATAAACTTTCGCAAATTTGGTAATCTACTTGTGCATAATTTCTGATCTATTGTAATATATTTTAAACCTCGACGAAAAATAGATATAGATACTTTCGCGAAATTCTTGATCTACTTATCATACTTTAAACCTTGAATAATAGCAAATCTGATTGTACCATAGGTGTGAAGATTGGCATGAAGGGGAGGGGCGAGGGAGAAAGGGGGGGGCCTCTGAGCGATGCAGCAAAAATAATCTCCCGGTATGAAAAATCTCACATCAAATTAAGACCCGCTTCGCACTTCGTAAGTTTATGCTTTTTTTAGTAGCCCGAGCTGATCCCGAGAAGCGCTTAACTCAGAAGAAAAAAAAAACTTTTAAAAGATTGTCATCGTTCATCAAGAGCAGATCGTCGGTTAGAAGCGGTTCCTCCGGCAACATTCCCATACAATTTTAACCTATGTTACACCGTACACCGGTTTGTATTTTTAGACACGTACACACACAGACCCATAAAGCTTTTAACATTCATACACCCAGTCTACACATCACGAACTTACTACACGCCGCTTTGTGTCTCCAGTTTTACACTTTCTTCTATTGCCCTCATTGTGCGTTTGAGAGGCGTGGTCTGTTACTCTGCAGTCCGGCACCTCTGGGTGCAAGAACCATTGCATGGAAAGACAATGTGCCACCTCCCAATTGGTGCAAAAAGAAAGAAATGTCAAACGTACTGGAAAGTGTTTGGGGCAAGAACATTTGATATGCAATGAAATGAGGCTTACGAGCCAACATGAAAGCTTAGATTCAGCTTACGACACAACATAAATCTTGAAACTAAGTGTACGACACAACATACATGCTGAAACTCGGTGTACGACCAAACATAAATGCTGAGACTCGGTGTACGACACAACATACATGCTGAAACTCGGTGTACGACCCAACATAAATGCTGAAACTCGGTGTACGACCCAACATAAATGCTGAGACTCGGTGTACGATCCAACATAAATGCTAAGATCCGGTGTACGTCCTAACATAAATGCTGAGATTCAGAAACTTCTTAAAAGTCACAGCAAAAATAAACAAGGAATATTTATCGCAGATTTAACGCACGTTACTCACCACATAATTCTCGCACCTCACCGAAGGCCCTCACAACCAGAAATTTTTCCGTCAGACTTCCGCAGTGTTAAGTCTAGCAAAAAAATGTCTGTAGATAAGGCCTCACTGGGACGGTACTCTTACGCGCAACTGCAATCCATAAATAAATTGAGACGAATTTTTGCGAAAGCGAGAGTGTAGGACGAACACAATTAAAGACGACGTATTGTCTGAAGCAAGCTTCAGTTACGGAAAACTTCATGTCTGAAACCAACTCCGATTCTCAACACACTCCCTTTTACAAAACGCTCACCCATTCCTGAAGCCTTCGCGTGTCAGCCGAGGTTCAGTTATGAGAATACCCCTTGCATTTATTTAATGATAGGAAACTTCAGCTACAAAATGAAAGGCATTATGTACACTATTGGCTCGTGATACATGATGCATGTATGCTCATTCTATAGTTTGTGATACATACTGCACCACAGTTTACAGTTTGCAATATATTATGTATGTTTACAGTTATTAATATTATACATTTAACTCTTCACCATACATAATGTAGAACAAGGTACATCATTGGTAATGTACGTTGAGAGCATGTAGTGGAGTTAAGAGGCTGTGTATGCCCACAAAGACTCCGTTGAGTTACCAATCCTAAAGTAGGTGCCCAGTGTCCGTAGAGTTTACCAATCCTAAAGTAGGTGCCCAGTGTCCGTAGAGTTTAACAATTTCAGAGTAGGTGCCCAGAGTCCGTAGAGTTTTCAACTTTCAAACTGCGTTGTTATGAGTCGTGTCAGCGGTAAGGCCGCGCTAAATAACATTAAAGTGCTCACCGCGCTGATGCATTAATGCCTCCGGGTGAACTCGCAGACCCTTTTTATCTCGACAAAATTGAAAGTCTTAAGGACTCGAGATTTCCCTTGACAGCCTAAAAAAATTATTCCCAAGAGTTTCTGCGTGCAATTTTAATATTTTTGGCCGGGTTCTTTTACATGTGCAAAGTGCGGTCCTCAACTTTGGCTGAAAGTTTGAAATATTTGCGAGAACTTGTTTAGCGAACGGGCAAGAAAAGGCTAAATCAATTCGAGAAGAGGGCTGTCGAGTGTTTCTCGAGAGCTGAATTTATTTCGAGAAGACCTGCCGTCCCAGATGTCTTCGAGGCTACATTTCCTCCTTCTTTCTCCTTGTATTGGTTTCGAATGGGAATCTTTGAAACATTTTAGAGATCCTCGGGCACTAGCTTTTGAAAATCCCAAATATTATCGGTAAGCAAAAGTTTGGATCACCTTGAAAGAGATCCAAAGTGAAAGCTCTCATTTGATGTGGGTTGTCGTTTACGACCTAGAATTTCACTTGATGGTATTAGAAAATCTCTGCTGGCCTTGCAATCGAAAAAATCCGAAGTGCAGGTCACACATTTCCTCAGTGATGCTCAAATGTCTAGCGTGCAGCTCTTCGTGCCTCGAATTAACGGGAACTTCGGGAATATTCATATTTCAACTTTTACTTTCGAGGCAACACGAATTACAAGGTCAACGGCTGTTTAGGAGACGAATAAATTCATTTAAAGAAGAAATTTAAGAGCAGTATTGAAATAATTTAAATTCATTGTGAAGGATACCCTAAATAATTCGTCTTTTAAAAGCCACTCTGTTATGTTAAAGATTTTTTATTTTTTATTACCTTTTCATTGCGCAATTAATTTTCATGATTCCTGATTAACCTCAGAACTCGTCATACGAGTGGAGACTCAGGTGATGACTGCAGCTCGCTTGAACGTCCTTCAGTACGTGCTCACATAAAGCTTATGAGAATTGAATGAAATTCTCAGATAATATCATAGAGGTCACCGGTCGTACAGGCAACGCGCTACGCTCTGCAGGATATGCCTGTTTTGGTTGCATGCACTTGAGCTACGGAGCAGGCCGCAATTGCCACACTGATTACATTCAACAAAGGTGTAAGCTCGCGTCAAGGTCTGAGAATTTTGATATGCAGGCTAAAGAATAAACACATAAGAATCATATTTAATATTAAATAACGAAAATAATTAAAAGTTTAGAAGTACAGAAAATCTTTATGAAAATATGATAATTATTTTTCATCGAAAACGTTTCGGTTTTGGAGGCCATCTCCATCACCACTTCATCAGTTCATAAAGTCTTTGTAAAGAACAATGAAAACAACAATGCAAAATATAGGATAACCCAAAATTGAACATTATAGGAATAATGCAAACCAGCGAAATTACCTATTCACAATCGGGATTTGGTAAAAGCTGCCTTGCGATTTTATGACTGGATTTTAGGACAGGATTTTAGAACTGGATTTTCCAGAAAAAATTTCCAGATTTTCCAGAAAAATCTGGAGAGATGCCCAAATTGTAAGGTCCCTGTCTCCTAATGCACTGTCAATCATTTTGGAGTCAAACACCTTCACTGAAGCTAAAAGCGCCTCCGGTACGCCAACTCCTACTGCGATGCTCAGCTCTCCCAGCGTAGAAATTACGCATGACGTCATTCCAATGCACAGAGACGCACCCTGTGCGCTACTAAATTTTTTAACAAAGGATGAGCACATAAACACCGGTCGTCGATCTTTGTACCCAAAAAGGGCTCGATTTTGTGATAATTAATCAAAACAAGACTTAATTTAATTGTACGAATATAGTTCGAAAATAACTGACTGGCAAATAACCCCTAACTTAGAAACGTTTCCGATTGAAAATGATTACTTTTGTATGAATTTTCTTCACTTTTGAACTTTTAATTAATTCACTTTTTAAACACAGTGATGAATTGTGTAGATATGAAGAACATTATGTCATATGTAATATAATGCAAAGCATAAAAAATCTGTATCATTTACTAACGAAATACCAGGCTGTGGCAGAAGATGCTCGTTTTCTTTTTCGGGCGTAGATACACATTTTGTTACTTTGCATCACGGTTGAGTATCGAACATGAACCTGAAGCACGTGCATTGAGTTCAAAACAAAGGACTCTAAATTGAATAGACCCGCACACGCCATGAACATTTTGAGATAGAAAAACATTTCTGCTGCTCAATAGAAAAGCTGTTGTTTGTTTTGCAGTCTCTCTGACTGCTTTCCTTTGTCTGGTAAGCCCCCGTCTGACAGACGACAACATATTTTCTGAGGGAATTTTTTCTTCGAGATATTTTTGTGTGACGTATCCACGATACCGTCCAATTATTATAAACGAGCCGTGGCTCGCTAATGAGGCATTAGCTCCCGAGGAGTAAAACAACGAAGAACCTGAGTTAAAAATAAATTCCCGAAAAAAAATCTTTGTAAGCTTCGGAATGCTTTTAGTCATCGTTATATGATACTGGATGCTGTATGTATACGGGGTGTCCCAGAAAAGGGAAACCCATTTTCAAATTAGTTTATTTTAAAAAATATTTAAGCCAGAAGTTTTCTGAAAACACTGTTTTATATGTT
>VOMN01030101.1:0-38725 GCA_014899125.1 Orchestia grillus
GGAGTGGGGGAGGGGAGGGAAGGAGTGAAAGGGTAGAGGAAGGGAGGCACTATATAATCTTTATCAGACATCTTTTTCTTTGCGTTCACAACCACACTGAGACAAAAGTGGTGTCTCCGAGAAAGCTGTAAGAAGCTAACGGAAATTTCTAGATTCAAAATCAATATAATTGATTAACAAAATCACGCACTTGGAAAACAGTGTGTCTTAAGATTGCCCGACAGACACACCGGCACGTATCATTCAAAGAGAGAAAGAGTTCATATGCTTCTAACGGTAAAATATTTTAGGAATTTAATTGGGAGCGACTGTATTTTGTATAATGACTGTTGTCCTCATCATCAAAAGTCTTGTTCCTGTTGAAGCGATGTCCACTGCAACATGATGGGTTGGCTCGTCCGAGGCAGGCACAGTGCACAGCACGCTCAGTAATCGAGCCAGAGCGTTGGTAAGATCATGATATACTCGTAGTCCTCGGTACTTGTTTTGTGCGTGGTTTGACTTGAGTTGAACATTTTTAGTCTCGGGTGCTGGAAATATTGCTTTTGAATCAAGAGCACGTGTTTTGAACATCTGAAACCAAAAATTTTTCCACAAATCAAACTGTGCTGAAGAAAATGTGAGACACATAAAGAGGACTCCCTGTAGTTCAAATGACAAGAAATTAACCAGGTAGATCTGAAACAATTTTTGAAACATTTATCCCTCGAGCCTTCAAATTTGGGTATCTCTTTATTTTCGCGTTTTCAGGATGTTCGAAAACTATGGAAACATTTCGGATAAATTCTTAGTAAACTACATTAACTAGAAATAATTCTACTTCAGTTATCAGAGAATGGAGTAAGCTGACGAAATTTCAGACCTTTAAAGGCATCATTACAGCGTTAAAAACCTGCTAAATGTACATCAGGATTACGCTTCAAACCGATGCCATGCATGACTCTTTTTAATTTTCCAAGACGATTACACGTAGCGATATGAGAGACTAAAATTTCCTAAGCCGCAGACGTGGGAAATCTTAATGAAAACTTTACTAGTAATGAAGAATGGAAGAACGAGTGTCCCGCTGTGAGAGAAGATGCGTCCATTGTGACTTCCATGTTGTTGTGACGCTGGCGCAAAGCTCCCGCCTCGAGGCACCTCGGCCGGCCGCCTGCTCCCCACTAGTGTTCACAAATCATTAAGCTTTGTGTGTCTTTCATTCACACAGTTCGGATTCGTAAATGTAAAAAGGGACATGAATCAGACATTAAATGAAATCATTTTCAAAATAAGCGGGGTTAACGATCTTCAAATAATAATTCTTCCGTAAGTGCGATTTCGACTCTGGAGACGCTTGTGACCAGAATCATATTTTTCATACTCGCAATTAAAAAATTCGATTGATTTTTGCTCATCGTGAATGTGTAATCACCGAATTGGAATAGCAATATGCAATTGTGCTGAAAATTCATGTTTTATAACATTGAACTAATTGCATTCCACCTCTCATGACACACGTTAACATATGGTGTAAATATTATGGAAAAAATGAATATTTGCTATGATAAATGTAAAACTAGACCAAATTTTAAAAATGGGTTAAAACAGAAAATGATAATTTACCACTAAACAATGTGACAACAACGGACGACCATTAATTGGCACTTATCAGCGTACACCCAGTACAGCAAAAAGTTATTTTTTTTAATAGCATGACTTCAGAAACTTGCTATGAACGATAAATCAAATCGTAGAATTCAAGTTTACGAAACTTACGACACCTTCATTGTTCAGATCCCCATATCTCACCATAACACGCTCATTCAACTGGTAGGCCCCGTCTCCGTCTCTCATTTTGCCTGTCCGGATTATAAAAAAGGGTCACCTTTCAACTAAAAATCTGTACAAAAAGGCCGAGGCGAGTTAGAGCAAAGGAAGCTTCACTTCAGAGAATGAAAAATGTTACTTTTTCGCTCGAAGCATCGTCAAATTTTGAGCTTGCTGCGCACAGGGATGGAAAGAAAATATGATTTCAATGACTTGAGTGCTTTCAGCAAATGCACGACAGGTTTATTAACACATACGTTTTGAACTTTATGCGCATAAAATTAAATACCATTTACAGATATAAACTAGTTAATGAAAGAAGAATCTACCCATACGACTAGTCAGTAATTGAACTCATAGCGTTGATTAAAGTGAGATGAAAAAATGCAAAATAAGAGCAAAATGAGTTACTCCGTTGACTGCAAAGTACAGTAGCATTATCAGAAATGAAATACATTGGGTTTGATTTAGATCAAGATGGGCGCGTTAGAAGTGGTTGCTCATGAAGACTTAATCCTTATTTGAAACTTTACTCACCACTGACACTGCTCCTGAAAATTGAATGTTAACTGTCTAACCTCGCTTATACTTTACAACATCAGCAAAGAACTTTGTTTTGGTATTGAGAATTGGAAGAGTGGCTTAGGTTAAAAATGCGTTTGCAAAATAGGGCTAAATTGTTTGCCTCATGAAGACGAAGTACAAGGCTTAGATGGAAAGATTGGTTACAAAAGGTTTTAGTACGGGATGGGAGGAAAGAGATCTGGATTTAGAAAGCTCACTAACGGATTATTTTGTTGTACTACATGAGCTCTGAATGAATATTACGATAATGGTAACCAGCACCGGAGAGTGATTACAAGCAAGAAGATATACTGTTCAAGTTTTGTTGATGGTCATTTTCAGTTAAAGCTGGTGACATTGAGCAGCTTCCGAACTATAACCCTAGCTTCAGCTATGAATATTTTGAACGATCTTCCTTAACGGAAAATCATTTATATTTTCACTCCATAGATACCGCAAAGAAGTCTGCTCATTTATATTAATTGAAAACAAACTACTTAATATTGCGTATCTCTTGCACACAGTGATATTCGCACCAAGTTTTTATAAGTATGATTTATTGAAGTTACCGCCATGGCGGCGGATTACTGCTCTTTGTGGACGAGAGCTCAACCGGTGCACCGGTTTACGGGTTTTATCGCTCTATCTAAGCGGGCCTGTTTTCCTCCGGTGCAGTAGGAAGAGCTGGTGGAGCGATGTTCATCGGCCCAGGGAAGGGACAAGAGCCGTAAAGATCTTCAATGAAAACAGGAAAGCTTGTGAATGAGACCCCCGGAAAAAGGCGGTGAGAGGTAAGGCCTCAAGTGGATAATTGGGCAGGGAAGGTAATCAAGACGCGGAGGCAAGGGGCGGCCAATCAACGCGACAGGTGAAGTTTGTTGAAAAGTTCGAAGACTGTGGGAAAATTTTTCAGCAAATAAACATTTGGAGCACGACGGTTGTTTCCTAAGGCTGTAAGCCTCTATAATGAACAAGATAAATATAATTATTTTTGGCAGCTATATAATCCACAGAAGCTAGCTACCAATATTGAGAAGGACGAGGTTACTCAGTTTTTATAGCAATTAGAGGAATTCGACCCAAAACTTTAGAAACGACTGAATATGGTGAAAGTTTTGGAATGAATGATAGATATTTAAGTTCAGATGACTCATAATACATCTCATAAAGCTGAGTGTTTATCAGCACAGTAATCCTTACAATGTCACTTGATATTTTGAATGATGCACAAGAATTCAGAATTCAAGTGTAGTTAAAATAGGAATAAGCAATATAAGAAACTATTGAAGGCAACTACTGATTCGAGCTATGAGGATAGGCATGCAATCACGACGACACAATTCATAAATTTATGTACACCTCTTCTTACAAGACCTAATCTTGTGAATAAATTCCTTAAAATTGTGCGCAAACTGCAGTGAACTTTGTACAGCTTCGCAGTTTCACAGTTTTTGATCAAAAAGCTAGGACTTCAAAAATTGTTGATTCAGTAAACTTCCACGTAAACTGCAAAAGTGAGTTATAAAACTTCGTATTGTAAATCGGCTTAGTTAATTTTACGGAGTTCACAGGCCAGCAGCCCAGGGGCAGCGCGTGGCGCGGTCGTTGTGTCTGCTTTAGAACATTTCTCCCAAAATCTGTAAGCAGCCACTAGCCAATTTTTCGCCTAGAGAAATAATCTGCCCAAAAGTACCACATTGCATCCGAGAACTACCATCGCTGCGAAGAACTACCTAAAGCCTTCCACGTAACTGCGACAATTTTTAGGGAGATTGGGAGTATTTATGAGATTAAATATTAAATATAAGAGTTAGTAAAATATTTTGATACTGGAATTTATAGGGTGACTGAATACTTTTGTCGATATTTGGAGTGATCTTTGCCTCTACATTTATTATCGTGTCATTTTCAGTAATTCGTCAATAAGTTGTCTGAAATAGGAAGATTGAACATCAAAATCACAAGAATAGAAGCGATACTCAATATCAAGGTAATTTGAGTAGATTTGCTTTAAATTCAAGCTCAAAATCATTGGTATAAAATGATCGTACTAATCGTGATCGGACCACGATTTCGATCTCGAAGTTCAAGGTATTACATACATTGAAGATGAGAGTTCATTTAATAGCAACGAGATAGACTTATTTACTCGCATATTGAGACACCCTCTAAGTTCATTGAATTCCACCGCCGACCGGCAGGAATGATTCTTGCATTATAATGTGAAGCAAAGTTAGCTCCGGGATTATAAACCCCGAGAATAAATAAACTATATTTAACTCTTCGTATAAATTCAAAGGCATTTATCACTGGTTTTCATTTTTATAAGAAGTCTAAAATGACCGAAACGAAAGTAACGACATAAGAGTAACAACATCTCTCCATTGCTTTTATCTACCAATCCAGCATGAAAACAACTATATCTTAACCGGAATAGCTATGTGGTTAATTACGTGATTCCTTCTATATTACAGCGTTCTTAAATGAGTAGGAAGTTACTGCACGCGAGTCTTGCTTGCAGTTATCAAACGTAGTTAGCTTGTTTTGTCTAAACATTTAGAAACAATCCTCAACTTACCTTAAAGTTGAGAATGACTTGAGGAAGCAGGTCTTTTTTAAACACACGAGGAGAGGGCGTCAGGTCACAATGCTGCCACGTTATTTTTTAAAAGCCTGCATTACATGAACACCGCCATGGAGTGCGTTGTTTGGGTGACTTCAGCCTGACTTCCATTTGATTAAATTCGTGACACCAGAAGTATACAAACATTCCTCTCTGCGTCATCCAGTAGCTGTTCCCTGTTTAGCGGTCGTTTTTAATTTACTGTGTATACAGGACCTCGATATGCATGAAATAGGAAGCAACATTATGAAATAACAACAAAAACCCGCATATGTTTCGTTGAAACATCTAATTTATCTTTCATGCATGAAATGAGGATTATTCTTCCCCCATCTTTTATGGTAAACGCCTGAGCAGTAAGTGCCAACTTATGTACATAGCAGCTGACTGATTAGACTCGAGCCCAGGTTTTAGTTTTTGGTCATGCTGCAAAGAATCATTTAGCGGATGGTGAGAAAATTAACTCTATCGTCCGAAAGCGTGCAGGTTCCATTTAGTCTCAATTTCAACGGGTTTGATTGCTATATTTCACAACGTTTAAAACGAGAGGCATCAACGAGGACTAAAGTTGCGTGGGTGCAATGGTAAAAGGATCTAAAAAAGAATTGTGTAGATTGAAAAAAACTGTCATAGAATAACTAACTGTTGTATACCAAAGATAATGATATGGTTTACAAGAAAATTAAACTCCCACATACGTCCAATAACTGCATACAATTTTTAAATTTAAATTTTACCCTAGGCAATGTTGAGCACGATTGCGTATTGTTCAATTGAAGATAAAAATATAATTGCTGTTTCTCAATGTTTATCGTACTTTAATATATTGGTTATAATTTTTTCTACGAAGTAAACTTTACTGAATTACTGCACTTTAAACGTTCATCACACTGTCTTAAACGATTATGAAGTTAATATGCATAAGGTTTCTTGCAAATTTATTATTTTTCATAGAGCAAGAAAATAGAGACACATCTTGAGCCAGAAAAGCACAAACATGCTTCCATCCTAAAATGCTTTTCTTCTGTGCAGGGAAAATTGACTCGTCGCTACTTTTACTTTTGCCTGCGTCAGAATGTTTCATCGTGGGATGTGCGCAGGCGTGCATTGCAGCTGTACACAGCACAGTACACCTGCAGCAGCACGCACGCGCAGCCGTGTACGTATTTGAAGTTTAGTACGTTCGTTACATTGCACGTACTAGCACACGTGCATCAAGCAGACACGTGCGCCCCTCTCATGCAGACATGGTATCAAATTTTCTAAAAATATATATTACATTATGTTGAATAAAATGTGCTTCATGTTCTGAAATTGAGAGTATAAATCAATACAGGAAAAATATGAAATTATCACCCTAACCTTTTCGAATTCTAAAGGGGAGAATAAAATCGGGTAAAATATTTTCGTTTTGAACATTAGTAGATTACTCCGTGCTGGTGGAGTCTGCATTTTTTGAAAAAATCACCAAAAGATATTTCTGCCCCAAAACCTGACGGGCCACAGTTTGTCGCTTGATTTCGAAGGCAATAAAGTACAAGCGTGTCTGGTGAATGGACAGCAAATGATATACGTATTCATATGGGACCAGCTGTATTGAGCCTGGGGAGCTGAAATGAGAATCAAAATAATTTTTCAAGGTATTCATAAAAGTTTGACTAGAAATATCTGTAACTGATATAGGCAGCTGCTCAGCCCGTTTCAACAATCGGCTTCAAACAGAACAACACGAGCCTCCATACATACACTAGAGCGTTAAAAGAAATCTTGAGTTTTTAAATATTTTGCTTGATTAACAAACACATCCCAGTCGAACTTTTTTGCCGCTCGGTCTAGAAGTTTATAAAATAATTGATGTAAATAATTGAAAGTAAAAAATAATCGACAAATATAAATGCTCACGTAAAACAGTTTGACTGGGATTAACCCTTTGACATCCAAATTATTTTCTGAAAAGAGCGATTTTTTTCTCGTAAAGAAATGTTGCAGTAATACCCAACAGGTGTCTGGCTATGTATTTTCGTCCACAAATGGAACTTAACATTATGACCTAAAGACAAAAATACGATTTTTCTAATATTGTTCAGGAATGTTACACTTGGATTATAAAGAGTCAACAGATTGACTCCCCTCGTGCTGCTAGAGTACACCGGCACTTCCAGCACTTTTCACGGAGAAACTTTTGAGGAATTGTAAACTTTCGTCTTACAGAGTGTATTTATTCGTATGAGCTAGTCTCGCTTTATTAAAAACTACTTTTTTCATTTTATTTAAATCGAACTTACTCTTGAATTAAGAGTTTAAGTATTTTGTGGAACATAATTTCAGGCTATAATTAAATACAAACACTGATTTCACGCTAACAACTGTTCTATTCTTCACTACTGCACGTTCAGGTAGCATTTGTTTGCACGTAGTAATTTGTTTCATGCTGAGGGAAAATACTACGTAATTTTGTCACAATCATATGTAATACATGTACCATTCGTTTGACATAAAATCGACGTATAAATATATGTTGTAAAATTGTTATACATCTGAGTCATGCGACAACACGGATCACATTTTTGTGTTTATGTAAAAACTATGACCCCCCTAGCGTAAGTCTACAGTATTTCATACGAAAATTTAAACTTATTCTTAATGCCCATTAGTTTTGCAAATGGACTGGGAATAAATAAAGATTAACAACTCAAACATTTGAAAATTTTGGTACCAGGTGCATTCTAAGTAAACATAACATGTTGTTGCAGCTTTTACTCGTCTATATGTATGCATATGAAGAACATATTTATGTTACTTTGAACTACTTTACCAATCTAATGACCTGAAATGGTGCTATATTCCAGAGGGTACCCTAGAAGTATTTTTTAACAGTATCACATCGCCACACACTCCCTGACACGACGGCTGCCGCTGCAACACAGGACTAGCGGTCGTGGCGACGTAAGGTTGACGTACAAAGAGGTGTCGAGATTTTCCCGACATATTTTCGACTCTTTAATAGTGCTTGACCACTGCACCTTATATCGCATCTGTTCATACGTCGCAGACTATTAAAATTTTTTATTATAGCGAAGTTGTTGGCGTATATTAAGAGATGAAATATCACGATACAATGTAAGAGGCAGTTTACTGCGAGGTGGGAGAGAACGGAGCCACGAGCAATGAAAAGGGATTTATCGCGGAAAAATACAACGATTGGATACATATGTCTTTTAGCAGTTATACCTGTGAACTCTCTTGCCAGCGTTTCATTTATCATTAATATTTTTAAAGTCCGTAAGATCCCAATGAACTCACCTTTGGCAGATAAATTCATGAGTAAACTTCACTACAAGAAAGCACCAGCAATTTTTCTGCGTACTGCTAAATTTTTAACCCTACTTTTTGTAAATCTTTTAGTATTTGTGAGTAGGAAAATATAAGTACTATTTTATCCAAGTAAAAATTGAGCTTTTTGCTCTTATTCCAGATTTTTCGTTCACAAATAGTCAGCCTTTTTCTTGACTAAACTCTCTGATTAATACATTTTCCTGTCATCATTTACAATTTTGGTTGCTGTTTAGATTAATTTTAACACGTTTTCTGAGACGATACTGTTTTTCTCATTCGAGGTTCACATTCAGTAAGTTCCCTCCTCCTTAGGGAACGTGGTGTCCTGCACGGTCTTCACACCGTTGCTGACGTGAGGGCAGGTCTCTCCTCAGCTGCGTTGCTTCACGCGGCCAGCAGCGGCAGCGGTGATGCAAAATGCTCATTTCAGCGCGAGCGCTGCGGCACCCAAGGGGCTGTGCCACTGCTGTCCCAACGGCCTTGCTTCTGATCCAGTCTTTCCAGCCTGCCATGACTGCGCAGAGCCACAGAATGTTCAAGCACTTGCTGAAACTTACCCGGGGCCTGCCGTAGGTTGTCCAGTCGGGGATCCCACCTGCGCTGACGCTGACGACAATTTGTAACTGGTAGAAAAATAATACTGCAGCTTCTGCGATGTTGAAGAATCATGAAGTACATGAGCAAAGTCATGGCACCATCATCTCGTACGCTGGACAGGTGCGCGACTGGACACTTGGCTCTCACCAACGGTCTGAGATTAATATTTTTTGACTTCGACATTAGTCAGATGCAGCTCATTAGTGAAAGCGAATTTTTTTCGATAAGTTTGTCTACATGCGTAAGCGACAGCTACTTAAATTTCATTTGAAAATGTTTTCACGTTATTTTTATTTCAAATAATTATTCTCGTTGCTGTATATAATATATAGAAATATATTTCTATATGTTATAGAATATATAAATGTATATATATATATATATATATATATAACGAGTGGCGCATAAGTTACACCCCTTTTAGAACCATCAGTAACGAAAATCTCAAAGTTTATCTAAATACTGTATCAATTCTACCAATTAGCATTATACATCGCACATATTGTAGCAAATATTTTATATATCAAAATGGTGCATTGCACAAATCAACAGCGAGCAAAAATTATGGAGATCTTCTTTCAGTCTAATGGATCAATTATTACAGAGCAGAGGAGTTACAGGAGAATTTTTAATGATGGAAGAACTCCTGATAAGAAGTGCACAAAAGCAATGGTCTCTAGATTTAAGGAAACCTGTTCAACAGGAGACTTGCCACGCAGTGGTAGACCGATATCCGTTCGAACAAATGTAACGGTTGAACATGTTTCAACAGACGTTGAAAATCGTCCCAAAACTTCGACGAGTAAACGTTGTCTTCAACTGGGATTGTCTCGTAAAACGGACGGCATTTGAATGATATTATACTTATACTTAATTATTCATTAAACTTTAAGGCTTTCTCTATTGTTTGCAATTATTTACATCTTTTTAACTTTTATACTTCTTTTGTTATTCATAGTTTAAAATGAGGTGTAACTTATACGCCACCCGTTACATATGCTGCAATAGACAGCAGCAGCTGCTCTAATGGTAATTTCTCAATGATAAACTTACATAATGATTGTAGGAGTCACCTTTTTCATCAATCTACGATTACAAAAAATTCCTATTCTCTAAAAGTTTTCAATAGGTTTTTCTGGAACAATAGAGATGTTTCGTCAGGTGATGATTAACGAGCATTGGTGTGACGGACACCTCGTCCATTGATTAAGCAGAATAGGCCATCATTTTACGTCATATTTCATCCATGTTTTTTCGGTCGAAACTTCCGGTTAGGAATGAAGGCGAAAAAAAAGGGTCGGAAAAGTTCTTCGATTTCGAACGTCATCGAGCCTCTATTTGATGAGTTCTGTGATCAATAGATGGGTATCATTGAACACTTTAATCCAGCGAAGCTCCTCTTTAAGTTCGTGATGCTCCCTATAGTCCGAGTTAAAATGGTTCATGGTTTTTATTAATGGAAAGATAACCAAATAGAAAAAACACTTCATTTCCAAATTAGGAAGCGTACAAAAATGAACAGAAAAATATTTCGTACTGCTTGGGAGTGGAAAATTTTACGTCAAGGACAATTCTGAAACTGCAGTTAATAGTACAATATATCAGTAATAATTTGGTATCCTGCACAGCAATTATAATTTCATTTTTAAGATGAGCATTCATCATTTTTATGCGTTTCGATAGTGCTCTCAAGAACAAGTTTGAACATCCAAATAACTAGCAGTGTTTATCTGGTGCCTGTGTTGGGCTACTCAGCGAGCCCACCTGCGTCACTTTTGTGCGTGCGACAAATGAAATAACACTCGATCTTCCTTCAATTTAAGTTTAAATTAAATGTGACTCTAAACAACGACTGAAGCGAACGCTGACGCCGAGCGTTTGGCCTCTTCTCAGCCGACAGATGGCGCCACAAAAAAAGAAGAGCCGTGCGAACCTCAACGCGGTGACGGGCAAAATTCGGGCTTAGTAAAAAACTCCGTGAGAAAACCTCGCGGAAAATGTGACTCCACGCTAAACTCCTTCTCAACTATTTTTTGGACAAACACGCTAAGAAGATCACCAAAAACATTTACTTTAAATAGGAAAGAATCAAGTGATTAGAAGCGGCCTCATGTGAAGCTGAAAAAATATGGAAAAGGCATCAGTAATGGAGGATTTTTCTTTAGGGGAGTGAGGGCGTACCTCTAAAAATTCCCTGCACTTCAGGGGAGGGGGAGGGGCAAGGGTGTCAGAGCAATGCAAAAATTGAAAAGAACTGAAAATCTTATATGTCATTCTGTCACCCAGAGTAAATTTTTCAGCGTGGTCGCATCTCCCCTACGGCACTTCCGTTGAGAAGTGCAAATCACTTCAACGTAAAGGGCAAGAATTATGTCAATTTTGAAAAAAATATAACTACCGTGTTTTAGAATATTTTTTCGCTAAATCAACGATGGATTAATCTACCTCATTCGAAAAAAGGCGTACCCATATTCAGAAGTCGTGAGTTTAATCTCAAGAGAAAGATTGTTGGTATTTGCCTTATGGGCCCGGTGTGCCCAAAGATCCCGATGTTTGAAGTGTATGTGTCCTGTTAATAAGCGACAAGGCAATTTTTATAAACTGATTCTTGATGAAGTTAAATTTTTTATTGTTAAGACGTAAGAACGGAAGAAAGTGGTACTCATGTCATTTATGGTTACACAGCTACGTAAGCGTAGCGGCAAATTTTGGAAATACAACTGAGTGGGACTTTGACAAACATCAACAAATTTCTTATACACTCATGAATAAAACTCTAGGGACGAATGGCTCTCATTGACCCGTTCCGTTTTTAATATATTTGACGTTTCCTGCTCTTAAATAACTACAATATTTTAAACACCATATTATCGTTTTCATTTTTTAACATGTTTGTTTTTCAAAATTAGCTTCAAGTGAACGTTTATCTTCTAATTTATACGTAAAACGCATCCGCATCTGTGTCTTTCTTACATCATCTATCTCATCTTAGCTCGTTTGACTTCTCACATGTTAGTTTTAGTTCGACATTCATACGGCAAGGTATAGAGCGTAGGTATGATACATCATCTTCAAAGCGGCTGTGACGCCCTTCCCACCTTCGTTTGTACACTCACTGCCGTCTGTTCTTCACAAGTGCTTTGCGTTTGGCAGAAGTCGTTATGGGATCTAGCGTGGCACTAACGGCTCCTGACTAACGGTTGCTGAGCCACTGCAAAAATAACCAACACAAACAACTTCTGATGAAAAACACGCTCTTCCTTCTCGATGATATTTAAACAGGAACCGGGCAAGAGACATATGAAATAATATTTTTTTACGGTAACTATGGATTTCTCTATAGAACTTAATTTCTTCTGAACTTATGTTGCTAATAAACGTTCCACTGCACAAAATATGAATTATGAACACTAGTCGTAAAAGCTTTTTTACTGGTGAAGATAGGTGTTCAAAACTTCATGCAGCAAAGAGACTCGTGATTTGAGTCATCAAGTGACGTTACCTTCGTACTTTTCATTGTTTTTTCTCATGTTATCGATCGTTTTTTAATTAACAGTCATTCCCATGAGCGGTGTCAAGGCTGAAACTGTGTGTGTATGCTCAATTTAGCGCCTTGCCTCTCGTTAGTTTTATCATTGTCGTCATCAAATAAAACTCTTGGAATCCATTAAAATTAGCGTTTGACGCCGACTTTCTTCTCACTTTCGCGGGGGCTCTGGAGCGCAGAGAACACAGGACGTGGCGCTGTCGACCTCACGCACAGCCGTGCACAGCGCATCGTCGTGGGAAAAAGAGTCATCTCCGAGCCCGTCGCTAATTTGCCTTTAATGAACTCACTCGTGTTCGTCGGTTTTGCTTTACATTTGTAGCGTAAAAAATCGTCGGTTGGTGCACACATACGGCTTTTGTTTGGATGCTTCGCGCGGGAAGCTCGCGTCAAACTTTGTACGGTTTGGCTTTGCTATTTATTTATTTTTAGCGCACTTTGAAGGGCATGAATAGTTCGTTAAGGTTTAACCAGCTCATTGCTTTGGATTTATTAAGATTTCTGTGTACATGTGAGAATGATTCCTTTTGAATTAAAGCATTACATTTTAAAATTTATTTATGGGGAGAGAACAAATTATTCTAGTATAAAAAGTGAATGAATTATTTTGCAAGGTAACAAGCACTGGTTCCGTAATTTTCTTTCTAACTATTCAACAAATGCATCAAATGAACGATTCGTTGATTACCAATCTCAAACCTCGTTGCGATATAAACGAATGTACGTATGAGCGGTAAGTTACGACTGAATGACACGAGCTTCTTTCGTATGTTCGAGTCAATTTCTTCCTTCCTGAAATCAATTTGCTCGGCATACTCATCTGAAGCGAAGGAAAACATCTTAGAATGGTAAAAAAGGCTTGTAAGGTTGTAGCTTCGTGTTTTCTTCGTACCATGTCGTAGTACGTTACACGCACGGAAATGTAACAGCCAGAGCATAGAGGAGATCTTGTGTAGTGAGTAGTTATATAATTCAGTGAGCACAGCGGCCCCATTGTGAGCACATGGGAAGCGCGTTACGGCTCGTGGTTATGGATCAGCAACACGTGTTATGCCACACACTCTTCGCCCTACGTGAGAACTCATCATTACTTCTATATCACTCAAGAAATTCGTTTTATATAGGAAGAATATTGCGAACTAGTTAAGTGAAATGAAATGCATGATGTTTATGAAATGAGAGTTCGCTACTTTGTTGCGAAATTATTGGGATTATCAAACATATCGTATGATACTGTACAGAGGGTCTGCGAAAAATCTCTACACCTACCCCATGAATATCTATGTAGCTGTCGTCCAGCCAGCTGTGATTGCACCTGCCTTGCAATCGTTGATGCATCAATTTTCGATAGATACTCGAGTCAGGTGAATAGTCGAGCAAATTTTCCCAATACATACGTTCGTTTTTTATGTTATCTTGATTATTTACAGTGAGCTGAACTGTATGATTAATGTTCGAGATGCAATTTTTAGGTTAGTTTCATAGGGAAATTTTCATTTTTTCCGATGTGCAATAAGGTAAAATCACATTTTTTATTCAGAGGTTTTCCGAGATACTGGTCCAAAAATTGCAAGCAGATCTTGAACGAATAGGGTTGATATGTTTGAAGCATCGTTATTTTGCTGTAAAGTTTCATCGCATTTGAATATATTTCGAAAACATCATTAAGCCTGAATCTCCTAATGCATTAAATATAAATTTATAGGAATGGCTCTGGATCAAACTCGAACCTGAAGTTTTATCTAATTTTTAATTTAGGTAGTAAGCTGTTGATAGTGACTGGACAACAAAGTATGGTTGAATAACAATTCAGTTATTTTTGATCTCATTGTAATCCTATGGAAGAAACAATTGGCTCTAAATAATACGTTTCGGAGACTAGACCAAGTGTATTTCTTGTTATGGGTGTTGAAATTGGTCTCGGAAAAATAACAAACTCATTGATGCAATACATGAAAACCGTGTTGACAGTCGAACTAACATCTTTGAAAACCTTGGACATTCAGCAACATTTTGGTTTCACTACTGAAAATCTTGGATTCCAAGTAGCTGGAGACATCTTCAATACCATGAACCTGCTTTCATTGCGTGGAAGAAACACCTGGAATACGGGCTTGGCAAAGCAGAAATGGTTTCCCAGGGCTGGGAACACGCTGTTTGTGTTACGTAGCCATCCCTGGACAATCTCCTGTCAAACATAATGTCGGCCAAACCCTTCAAATCCAGCACGCCTGTCCAGGCCATTCCGACCGATCGTCCCGGGATGCCAAGCTGTCAGTCATCTGCTAGAGGCTTCCGTCTCCCTGATTCTGGAGGCTAGGCGAAAGAAAAATTATTTGTCTTAATATTAGTAACTAAATGCAATCGTGTGGGGCAAGCGAAGTGTGATATGGCGAGTAATATCTCATGAGAGTTGAATATTTGTGGCAGTTGAGATGACAACTGTTATAATAAAGAGAGTAATATAGCTATATTACACATAATTAAAGAATATAGATTGAATATAGATATTAAAAACAGGACCGAATTTTTTTAACAATTCTAATAATGACATGGCATAATGAAAAAACAACGAATAACTATTGAAAAATATAGACAACCATAGTAACATTACATTGCTGACGAGGATCAAGGTGTTACCACGTAAAAAATAACATTTTGAAAGTTAGATTCTAATTCCGTGAATAATTCTTCAGTGCCCAGGGCTCGTCTGCGAAATATAACATCTTATTTGATACGAAAAGATTGCATGTTTCGAACCAGGTATAACTTCCCACTGATAAAGAGTTTCATATTTACTCTCCTATCAACTAACTTCTAAAAGCGAATTTCATTCCCTTGAAATCGTGATAAAAGCTAAACATATTTCAGTTGAAATATTTCATACGCTGTTAAGGTGCGAAGGGATTTTAAAAATTTGACCGCCTGCATCTGTAGCTTTATCACTGGTAATCAGTACTGGCTGCTCGAAATATTCGTATACAATTTTTCCTTTCAATTTTACCTGAAGGCTTGCATCCAATCGATAATTATTATTAATTGTCAGCCTGAGGATGGAACGACTAAATAAACTTAAAATGAAATTAATTTTTTACAATGCAGTATGATAACTTGAATTTGAATATGAAAATTGATCTATAGGATGAACAAGGAAATTGAATTGGAATTTTTTAGCTTGTGTTGCTGAAGGCTTAGCATCATCTCATTACAAAGCAAAACATTCATCTGAACAAAATTTTACTCTACACTTTAGTCATCCTATATTATCAAGAGAAAAATACATAAAATTTTCTACATATTTAAGAAAATTAATCAATAGTGAGAAATCACGCTATCAAGATTGAATGTGAAATAACAGAAGCCTAGCGGCTCGTACCTAAGTTCAATTTATACGAGAAATGAGAAAACCTTCCATGTTTGCTTAGAAAAAATCAGCCTTAAATTTATGATAGTAAATATTCGCTGTCAGGAAAACATTCGCAGTCTTTTTGGAATGATTCAATTTTTTTATAAGAAACATTTGTTGTCTGCTTGGATTGAACCTAAATTATAAGTTATAATTGTGTAAGAAACACAGACGCGAGTATGGGCTCTAAGTAGATAGTGATAGAAGCTTAAAAAACAATATTTTTGTTTTCTTATTGAAAAAGGGAATACTTATGTTAAAATGAGCGGCTGGCCTTCACGTAGTTTTTTCCTGTTTATTGTAATATCATTTTGAATGGTCGTCCAGAAAACAGAAACTGAGTGCTTCTTTTCAAACAATTTCATTTAGTTTATTTGGAATCTTGTAAAGAAGGGCTTTAACGAGATTCATTGCCTACGGTTCGCGATGAAAAGAACCTTTTCGAAACCTTATCTTGAAATTCGTACCCGCTTCCTACGGATGGTTGAAAAGTGACTATTCTGGACTACAATATCCGGATACGAATTTAATTCATGCTAATGTTATTATTGTTAACATTTCTCATAGATCACAGTTTTCGAGAATTCTATAATAATTGAGGAATATTGTTCATGAGTCTGAGTGAGGAAAATGTTTCTTATATTGTTATTTATCTGTAGCAGAGTGAGCGACCTCATGCGAGTTTTTTTAATTCATAATAATCATTGATACTATTTCCTCGAAACTGATTTGATTTTTGTTACACCGAAATTTGATGTTTTGTTATCTAAATCCAAATCATAGGAAGTTTATTCGAAAGTTTTGTCTTAAACCTCAACTTCTTTTCAGCAAGCAGTAATAATCCGATTTAGAAGTTAGTAAAATAATATTTTTAGTTTTCGTTCTTCATACGTGTTTTTAAACTTCCTTTTAAGAAAACTGCGGCTGGATTTGTAGGATGTACCTCCACCTGCAACGGAACATGTGACTGGTCTCACGCCCCTAATGGCGTGATAGTAATGGTATGGTAGCAGGTACAGTACTATGAAAAAAGGCCGGAAGGCAGAGCAGCTCTCTGGAGATGCATGACAACAATCGCGACTGTCTTCCAAGCATCCCAATGTCCTTCCATTTCCGTCCCAAGATTTCTCTTCCAAGTTTCAGCATGCCAGAAGAAGTATTTTCTAAAAAAAATCTTAGTTACAGGAATTATTTTGAAAAGATAAGTTAAAGTAACATGAATGTGTCCTTCCTAGTTTCCTTATTTCGAAAGTCTCATGAGGTGAAATGTATTAGCTGAGAGAGACGCGTTAAATGATCGATGTGGACTGCACCATGGCATTTGCAGGTAGCTTCGTTCTTTTGTTTCGTTCCGCCCCTTCGGAAGCTTTCGTTTGGTCCTTTGGACCCGAACTTTGAATGAAAGCTATTGGTTACAATGCTATAATGCTCCAATGGCAGTGCTGCATGACATGTGTCGAGCAGGCTATACATAGCAATGACAGTCAACAGGTAAGCCCGTGGCCTACCAAACGTATGAGAGGAACTAACAAAAAATACAAAAAATACACAGAGTGAATTGTGTGTATGGCGCAAGGTGCAGGTTTCAATTTTGCGAGATGAATGCCCCTTTTTTATTACCATCATGTAAACGGAAGCAAAAATTGCGCAACATATTTTTAATGCTTTTCAAAGCTCATAACATTGCAGTTTATCGTAGTATTTCCTCGTCAAAATACAGAAATTACCTCACGGCGGAAAAGCACTACTCGCCGCCTGAAACGTACAGTCAATGCGTACAGGGAAGCCGTATTCCATACGTCTCCTAATTTCTACTGTCCAGTGACGTGCAGACTACAAGTAAAGACATTTGTATAGGCCCTGGTTATCATCAAGTTTTCTTATCCTGTCTTTGAGAAATTCTGTCCTATTTTGACAGTCCGGTAAAGGAAAAGGGAAATGCGAGCCACGATAAGGCGTCAACAAAGCTTGCTTTGGCCTCAAAAGAATTAGAATCTCCAGCGTTTTAAAATTTTGAACCCATGTATGTGATTTAAAGCACAGTGTGGGGACGCAATTCAGTGATGTGAACGGTTACAACATTCAGGTTATTTTAATACAGTTCAATACTCTATTTTAATCTCAAATTGAATAGCAATTATTTATCATAAATGACAGCGTTTGCAGAAAATATCTGGTCGTATCTCGCAGTTCATCCTTCGTAGAATTGAAAGCATACCGCACAATAGACTCAAGTACTTCCTTCAAATGCAAGCAAACTTTTTCGGATCAACATTTCCTTTTACGGTAAAAAATCTTTTGTATCATTCCAGATACAAAAAATAAAAATTTTCATTCTAATCATTCACAATATGCTGTATGTTGGAACTAGCAATTGGAAGATCAGTTCGACGTAGCACCAGAAATGCATTTAGGCTAAGTTGGTACCTGACTCGTTGCCAACGACACTCCACATCGTTCCTGTGAACGGTCTGCATCCGCGGTCCCGGACGGCCGCATCCTACCACGGCCTTTAAGAAGCGAGGGCCATTTAAACCTGCCCCTGCCATCCAATGGGCTTTAACGAGATTCATTGCTTACGGTTCGCGATGAAAAGAACCTTTTCGAAACCTTATCTTGAAATTCGTACCCGCTTCCTACGGATGGTTGAAAAGTGACTATTCTGGACTACAATATCCGGATGCGAATTTAAAAGGGCGTTGGTTCCTTAAGTCGGTGAAGGAAAATTGAAGTCAAGCCTCGTGAAATCCTCTTGCAAGACTTAAAAGATTAAATCAAGAAACTGAATCTTTTAGCGACGGATTTAAGCGCTGCACTGACAATTTTCTGTGATATTAATAATGATATAATTATCCAAAAGTTCAACTAACGATTTAGCTCAAAATGTTCATGCGGTAAACAACTCAATTTTTGTGTAATCGATTTTATCTACTCGAAATTAAACGACAGTTGAACTTTTTTATTCATGACCATATTCAGAGTCCGATAAAACATTAAAAATGTTTTCTTAACTTGTTGTTTTTAAAGTTTTAAACTTTATCTATAAATCTTTACAATACAACATAAGCCTTTTAGCGAAGAAAACGTAATGACTATTCCAACACCAGTACTAGAAGCGTTCCTAAAATATAGGATGGAATTATTTAGTTTTGGAAAAAGTTATTTAAGAGCATATGATATCGCTAGTAGGTCTCACTGACGTGTATAAGAATACGCGTACAGTATCCAAAAAAAGGAAGACAAGAGGTTTAGGATACATATGGAAAATACTTCAGTCATATTCCAACCTGCTGCATGTTGTGAGTGTATTTACACACTGTCAAAGGGATTCACAAATTATGAGGGCTTATTATATGGGAGTGTATGATCAATTAAAAAAAATAAAATAACGTTCATTGCATAATCTCGCTCAGTACATCAACTCAAGTATAAAAACTTGAGGCTATCGAGCCACTATCAACTTTAAGTTGAGTGGCTCCCGATTTTTGTGTAATTTATAAGTGATCAGTTCATTCTAGAATTAATCTCCTACGGGATTGTCGATATTATTAAGAAAACATGGTTGGATCGGAAATGGCAATACTCACACAAACACGCGCTATAGAAAGGCTTCTGAATATTCGAACATTTTAAGTTTATCTACTTAGTCCTTTACGTATTCTTCTTTTTTATATTAAGCAGGGATTTTTTGACATTTTTTAAAAGCTAAAAGCTATTCTCTAAAAAAGTACATAAATCAGCGCTTAAAGTATTCATCTGCATTATTATAACGAGAAAAATAGAGCATCTCACGCAGCACAGTTTTATGAGCTTCACTCGTTAAATTTAATTAATTTCTCGTTTGCCCTTATTTCT
Organism: Orchestia grillus; assembly: GCA_014899125.1. NCBI lineage: Eukaryota > Metazoa > Arthropoda > Malacostraca > Amphipoda > Talitridae > Orchestia > Orchestia grillus. Next base: position 19,738 of record VOMN01030101.1, read on the forward strand.
TATCTTTCAAAGAGGAAAAATTAAGTTTTTTTCTCAGTTCTGCCGTTTAAAACATCCTTTATTGAGTGATTTGCAAAATATTCTTTCATAAATTTTCTGAAGCTCTTCGTATATGGAATGATATTGGTAGCCTTGAAACTCATGGTAATACTGAAAAATGAATTTGAATGAAACTTTAAATTAAATTAAAAAAGATCATCAATTTTTTAATTTTGATTTTATCGCTCCAAGCAAAAGGGGTCGATGATAACAATGGAACAAATTCACTGCAAATTATTCATCCAATAGTTTTCATGCAACGCATTTTCAGAGCACCTGGGCCGGTGAGAGGCTACACGGTCAAAACGCTTCGGCAGTACCGTTGAGAAAACGCCGGATCTCCCGCGCAAGATGTAGGTGTCGCTCTATTGCAAAGCGGATTAGCGTACCATGACTAACCGATCCATCGCAATGCAAACAAACAATCAAACTTGCCAAACCCACTCAGCAAACACCGTCACAATGAAGGATGAGCTCGGAGCATCCATTGCTGGGTCCGGATCCGGACTGACCATGCGCAAAACTGGTCCGCAGGTACTCCCGCCGGAGGGATCCATTTTGCGCCGCCATCAAATGACAATTTGAGTGCACAAATTGAGAACGAAAAGCCTCCTCTAGATCCGGTTCATCGGCCGGCAATGCTTTAACAAATATGATGCTAGTCTTAAAGTATCTGATGGGATGGAAGAGGCGTTGGGAAAATAGAACTAATGCATTGTTGCAGTTGATTATATTTTCATCAATGGGCGAACGCTGAGCCGAAAGGGTTTTCAGGTCCAGTTCGGAACAACGTATTTTGAGCGCGTTTGGCCGCCATTGGTCACGCCTCATAAATATCAGACTCAGCGAGCAGGCCTTGTTGCTTCTCAAAGCCTCGACAACGTGGCCCCTCAACCGAAAGTGCACTCGAGATATGTAAATGCTAAAATATAAACTTGAACGGGTGCTTGCGGCAGTAATTCAATTCATACATTTGCTAAAGGTTTGGATAATATGAATTGAAATTGTTTGATCAACATGGTAAATGATTTTTTTTCGCTTTTCATCCCTTTTTAGTATGCATTCGTGTTGAAATATTTCGTTGTCTCAATTCCCTAAGTCAGAAGTCTGCGCTGACCGTAGCTGTGAGAGCCGTCAGATTCGTCTACGTATTACTTTATTGATGCCTCATTTGTGTATAAATGCATCAAATTCGCTCTATAAAACTAAAGGAACTGCTACTGTTCGCATACCGATCTTTTAATTCTTCTCAAAAGGAAATATCTTTCTGAAACTGCTTTAACGACAATCAAAGCATGATCGTGCTCGTCTGTTCCATTTGATCCATTGGATCACATGTGCTTGTTTCTTGATTTAAATTTTAAGAGATGTAGATGTCTCAGATACAAAAGCGAATTTTTAAAGCATTTATAGCAGCTGCACGCGCGCTTTATTCAAAGCATTCGATTGAAACTGCCTTATCTTTAGCTTCAGCCAATTTGGCTCAAATTTGATTTTACGACTTGTTTTTTTTTCGCCTTTTGGTTACGTAAAGGAAATGACCACTACTCCATTCTTATTAACATCACTAGTTCATCAATAAGATGAGTTTGCTTTATTGGGTGTATTTGAAAATATACATGCAAACATACGTTATTTTTTTGATCCAGAATAAACATAAACTCTTGATTTTTGTACCAAGAATTTCATTACGTTTTCATTTTTTAGACACGCTTAAATTTGACGGTGTCAAGCGCAATACAGACGTTTCAAAATCTTGCATCACGATAAAATATCTGGACTTACTTGCACAGCCGTTGTGCTTCTCAGAAGTCTGCAGTTGGACACATCAGGCAACGACGCTCAATGAACAATACATGGCCTCTATGTACACATTCATGAACGAATTTTGACGGTAAATAATGGACGTGGTAGGCACGGGACGACTGGTCACTGTGCTTGCATAAATAACATTTATACTTGCACCGGGGAGCTGAACGGCCGCTTCAGCTCATGCTATCAAGTTTCATGCCGTTCAGTTGTGTGGGACACAAAGTGTACGCAGGAGACAGGGGGCACACAATGCAGATGTGATTCTATTCACAAGTTGGTATTCGGGGTTGGTTTCGTCGTGTCGAGTTATCGGTTGACAACAGTAACGTTATTCTTAAGTTACTGAGCTTCTCAACAAATTTAATGCGAATGTGAACCATAATTCAAGAACCAGGATTTCAAACCTAAATACTTTGGTCGTCGCGGGCTCTGCAGGCTAATGAAGGAAAAGTACTGCTCAGCTACTGAAGGGAAACATGCAATCGCATGTCTCTAAAAATCGCTAAAATACTGAAACCAGACTGGCCATGGAATTGTCTTTGAAATATGAACCCAGGGTAATCATTGCATGAGTGGGTTTGCAGCTTGAACGAATAAGAAATTTAAATCACTATGCTTCATGTCAAGTTATCTTGATGAAAATATTATTCGTTTGAGATATATAAATGAATTTTTACGTTTATATGATTCGGCCATGACTTTCATGAAAGCTATGCTCTTCAACAATTTTCTTCCTGAATTGAACAAAGTTTTGCAAATAAACTTGCAATGACCAACGTATTCCGAAGAGTGCGAGCCACCGGAACTATTCCGTTAAAGCAGATGCCAAGGAAGAATCGCAGTTTCCGTAAAAAATTAAAGACGCGTGCGACTGCAGCAGACCGTATAACATGCAGGATCCGCTCGCTCCTCCTACGAATCGAAGAAGAAATTTTTTCGTTTAGAGAACGTGAGTTGAACGAATTTTGACTTGAATGGTGACTCTGGGCTACGCTAAAGAACTGGGAAAATTCATCTGGCTTCTGTGTTGACTGATTAGAACAGAGAGCCAAGACCCAACCTAACTTTTTCGCCGCCTCACCGATAATTATAATCTAATGAACTATGCGGCCGCGGCGATACCTGCGCTTGGCGGCTGATATTATAGGTAACTATAGACGCGCTGGCGAGAGGCTTTGACTGGGCGCAATCAAGCTTTCAAATAAGAACTAAAAACTAAAAGTAAAAACAGCTTGTTCGAAATATGCAGTACCTTCCGTATGCACTATGGAAATCATGATCGCTATAAACTACAGCATCACTGTTACTCAATATTTCACGTGTTTATTGCTCTACATATTTTATTTCAAACCCCCGTAAGAGAAAATAATTCCATCGGCATGGAATCTTTACTTTTCCCTAGTAATTTTAGAAATATTTCATAGGCATTCTGACTTCTTTTCCAAAGGCTATTTCAGGGAAATACTCTGCTTGAAATATTCTCAAATGACCTGACGTTGCTAACCTTAAGTAGTCATGCATCTCCCCCGATTTGCCCGTGAACTTGATCCTTAGAAATTAAGACTGCTTCCGATTCGTTTTTTCAACGAAAATTCGAACCTCGAACTTCTTTTTTGTCGTGAACCTGTTCCGCTTCCTGGTAAATGAGCTTTCCTTGGGCTTCGCTGCAGCCAATATAGATTCGCCTTTCGGGACTCACGGTCGCATTTGTTAAACGCTTTTCATTCCCCTCAGCTATCAAAGAGCATTGTCGTTTTTTTCAGTTTTTACACGGGGTGTGTTTGTCCTGGAGAATGAAGAGCGCTTTCTTTTCAGGCAGGAAGAAAGAGCGGTAAAATCGTGCCCAAAACATTTTTTTGGTGGAATCTGGCGGAGTCAACAGGTAGTAAGCTGTTCATTGTGCGAGAAAAATACAGCAGAAGGTTCGGATTTTTTGACGCATGTTGTGCCGGATGTATTTGATTTGTTACCTGACTTATTTTTTTTTAAAAACAAGTTGAAAAAGTCCCCCTATAATAGGCAGTTGCCCAATTTTCTCTGATAATTTATAGCAAGAATGACGATGAAAAAATACACTCAAATTCTGAACAGTCTCTATTAAAATCATACTCTCACGTTATTCTACCTTCATTGCGTGTGGTTTCTCATTAATTCAAATCATTAGCGCGCAAGTGTCGTTCTGGATTGTTGGATGTCGTGGCATTCACTGCAGTCAATCGAATTAAGTTTGGGACGCTGTACTCGTAATCTAATCAGAATTGTATTTGCTCATGTGCCGTTAAGGATAAGCTAGCTGAGGCACTAAAATGCTCCCCAATTTGCGAGCTCATACTTCTAAGAGCAAAAAGATGGTTCACCAATATTTTCTCAATGTACGTCAGCGAACATCGGCTCCGCACTTTGCAGAGTTGATAAAAGGATTTACTCTCATAATACGTATAACAGTTGAACTTTACGAGCTGGAAATCCAAGAATTCCAAAGACACGTTTGCTGGGCCGAAGTATTTTCCCTTTAACTTCACTAGGTAAAGGACCACCTGAATGTCTTCGAACACGTTCCCGCCGACGGATTACGTTCCTGATTTACTCTAAAAAACGTTGCACCAGCTCGGCATATCTGGGGATTTTTCGGGAAGTTTAAATACCAGTAACGGAAACCGGAAGATTGTTGAAATTCTGCACTATTGTACTCATGACAAAGACGTGAGAACTGGCGTGGCCAACATGGGGGATCGATCAGTGAAAGGAATATCTTTCTTTCAACGGCACATGAAAGATGAGAAGGGAACGAGCAATAGAAAAAATATTTGAGACGAAAGATCAACATGAAGTGAGAATCAAAAACATGATTGGAGAGTACATAAAATTTGAAATTGTCAGTCGTGATAGTTTCATGACAATTGGGTAATGAATTGTAGGCAATGGCTATTAAATGGCCTTTATTAACAATGTCTCTTTATTTATTGAGTTATTAACAAACGCTAGACCTATAATATTTTAAGGCTGTGTGGTTAGATGTTTTAAGAATATCTGTCTTCTATTTTCTTCATTTATGATTCAGGCGTCAATGAAGTTCCTTTTTTAATATTCTACGATGCAACTCATGGATTTTTCTTAAAAATATTGCGTACAAAACATCGATGAGGCTCATCAACAAAGTAGTGCCTGGCAGACACGTATTAATTAAGACATCATTTTACCTATACCAGCAATATTGTCTGCCCGTTAGCACCCCACATCACATTTAAAGCAGAGCCCGCAAAGCACAAATTCAAAATTCGGTGCAGGAACTAACGCAAAATTTTCACGCTCCGGAAGAGGCACTTCATTCAGATCGCGTAACCTGAGGCCGTTGCTCATTAGTTATGAAAGTCTCGAGTTAAAATTGAAAACCTCAGAACCTGTGTAAAGCTCCCCTCAATGGCGGAGATTACTGCGCCAAAAGACGGATCCCGGGGTTGTCGAAAAAGCCGGATGTTGGTGCCCATGTGGACCCGAGAAACCGTTGGTAAATCACCGATGATTTGAGAAATTTCCTTGTTTCTCAATAATTTAGGCTTGAAAACTATAGGTTGTAAATAAAAGGTTTATTGCTAGAGAATAGTCATACTATTTTGGAGGTCCTGATTGCTTTAGAGCTTAGAGTAACGAATAAATGTGCAAATTGCAGGCGTCAAAGATTCATTTCATCTCATAGGCTTCGAAATCGCAAACTTAAACCGTAGCCGATGGGCTAGAACAACAATCAATGCCGTAAATATCTTCTCAACAACTGCGAACGACTTCGTGACTTGCTCATTCACGCCAGATTTGGCATCAGAGCGCATGCATCACTCTAAGAACAGCGTGGTGTGTGGAGACGGAGACGTATGAAACGAACGATAGTGCTGAGGGTAGTGCTGAGATGGTGAGACTCTGGTGTGATAATAGGACTTCAATTGTTCAATATGGAGGAATAAAGATGAAAAAGTGCCCTTCTTCAGTGAAATAATGCTACTTTTATATTAAACTGATGTATTTGTAATCGGTAAAATGCATTTACCGAAATTTATTTGAAATAAATTAGAAGTGAATACATTCAATGTTTTCATTGTTTCAGGCCTAAATGTGGTCGAACAATTTATACATGCACAAAACTAATTAGTTAGTTCTGGTCTTCTTAAGTATTTGATATGAACTTAAGCTCCCTTATCCTAAAATAAGGCGAGACGGAATATGTTATTCAATATTACAATTTCATGTTACAATAGTTTTTAACAAGTCCAAATTATACATTGATTTTAGACGAGCGCAAGACTAGTGTCCTGATACACTTGCACTGATGGAATGACATGGTACACGTGCCACGTATTGTACTTCATTTGAATTACTGAATGGCAAATGAAAAAAGTAATGTACGAAGTTGCCTTACTGTTGAATGCTGCATTTACCGTTTGTTTATTTCCATATTTGAATAGGTTGATTCTATCACAATGAAAGTGATGCAAACTTATATTGCATTCAGACGACATTGTCAAACATTAAGGGAGACGAAAAAGTTATTCTAAATTTCAGATCGTTTTTCCTTACTATTTTCCCTGGCATCGATATTCAATTCCTCATTCAATTCATCATAAACAATCCTCACTCGTTGTGAACTTCTGGAGCACTCTGTGCAGTGACCCTCGTTTGTCAAGTCTATTCCACCATTCATGAAAATTATGACGATCGAGTGTGGTGCAGCCAAACTGTTTTGCTAATTGGTAAATCACCGTTGGCCCAGGAAGTGCATGCCTCAGTTTAAAGTCCGTTGGAGGGACCTCGGCGCTCCTAATGAATTGCGTCCTCTCCGGTCCCCTGGGCGCTGCTTGTGGGAGAAATTCCCACACACACTCCCTCCCCTCCTTCTTCTTCCGTTCTCTTTTTCATTTTGATCCTTTGCATCGGTACACTTGCGCCACTTATCTCTTTTGAATAAGTTTTACTCATTTCTTTGAGTGCGAATCAATTGTTAAATTTTTATATGCGTCATCTTGCTTGGTGGTAAAGAAGAAGTAGCTGTTGTGAAACATACATAAGGTAAATAGTGCGAACCTGTTCAAGACAGCAAATTGAAATAGCTTTTAAGCAACATTATAAATCCCACACATAGTGTACGCATATATGAGCAAATCGAATGTTAACCTTGGGTGGCCTTGCACTGAAAGTAATACGAGTGGAAAAAATAGAATTTTAAAACTACGCGGTGTGAAGCAGTCAGCAAGTATAATTTATTGCCAAAGGAAGTGCCCCGTCACGACGCGGCCAACGCTACATGAAAATGTTACACCTGTCGCACAAAGCGTGACAGCGCCGTTGCATTCAAGCGTGTCCCGGCAGCTAACGACGTCACACCCTCTCTTGTAACGCGAGACGCTGTGTCGCTTGGTAACGCGTCTCATGATCGCTGTCGAGATGAAGAGCTTTCTCACGAGACTTGGCTTGCGCAGTCGACGCTTTTTCGAAACATAGACGTGCGTAGAGGCATTGGTGCTCTTGTTGTAACGAGTGTAGTAAGCTGATGTAAAAATTAATAATTGAAAGTAATCCATTTTTCAAAACGCTCATGGAACAACAGGAAACAGATCTCAAAATCAATTCGGTTTTCGAACATTATTAAATACATGGTGAGAAAAATTGAGAAATGAGGTTATTCTTTGCATCAAAAAGCTTCAGAAATATTATTCAAGGACTGTAAATACGTAATTTTGTTTTTTGATGAAATAAATACGAAGTTAATATCGAAAGGTGAAACCATAGTAATGATGTATCATGCAGGAACGCCAATTTCTGACATTGAGAAGAGCCTTACAATTGCAAGATGAACTGTTTCGAAAATATTTTATCGTTTTAAAGAGCGAATAAACTTTACTGATAAACCTAAGAGTAGGATTTCTGTGGGTGTTAGCCTACGTGTGCTGCGACTATCACCCAAGCCTGGTGCAAAGATCTTCTCTTGAGGCTCGGGTTCAAACAGATGTGCTACCCTGTCCTCCAGATCGTAGTTCAATGGAGTTTTTGTGTGTTTTATACTTCATGCAAAAGCTTATTCAACAGTTCATAACTCTGTCAAAATTTGATAGCCTCACTCCTTCGTGCGTGGGAGTAATTCTACAGAAAAGGCTTCATACCGGCACTTAAATTCACGACGCAGTTTTGAGTCCGTAATTGAACAGAATGGCTGTCATCTTAGAAAAATCGGAGCATATACGTTTATTTGTAATGTTCACGTTTCGGTATACCGGGTTTCCCCCAAGTAAAATATTTCTCATATTTTAAGTTATTCTCTTTTTTAATTATTTCAATACGTATGCCCCATTCTGTATATAAAGAGTATCAAAGTTAAGAAATTGAGTATTGCTCACAGATTTAGAAAACTATTTTGTGTTCTTTAGCCTATCAGCTTTGTCATTAAGTTCTAAGGAATTTGGAAATTTTAGCTTCAAAAATGCTTCCAAAATCTCCAATGGACAATTAATTTAACAACTTTACATTGATTTATCTTGTATCCTGAATTTCCACGAAAGATGCAGGTTTCTTTAGAATATTCGTCCTTTTTTGAGTAAAAATAACTTTCATACCTAAAATTGAACACAATTTGGCGCTCCAAAAAGTTATGAGGCGAAAGATATATCTGCGTGTTCAATCTTTTCCTAACTTATGTCCTATAATGTTTCTGCCATTTTTATCAGTTTGTTAACAAATGTACAAGCATATTAATACGCGAATTCATTCAGTGTGTGAGGTAATTTTTATTACAATTATGTTCGTACTCACGAAAAACAACGCTGCTTCCAGAACTTTTGTCTTTCGAGTTACATTACCAATAGGCTGAAAGAAATTAAACTTCTGCTCAGAAGGACAACTTTTCTATCCGCACTAAATAGCAACGAGCGCAGTAAGTGCACATTTCGCGGCCGAGGAATTTATTGCCGGTGCACTTCAAGAAAGTAATCCAGTGTTTCCTGCCACTAATTGGTCGAGGGCAATACATTTCATAAGTGGAATTAGGTTGAACTAATTGCGGCGGTCAGTAGGGTAGGCTGACATCCAGTTATATGACGGCCTTGATGGCAGCCGTACAGCCAACCTCGGGCTTTGCGTGGGAACGATGCGTGCCTCAATCTCTTGAAATAATCTTAAAATTAAAGCAGTCACCAAATAAGCTGCTATATTATCTCAAAAACTGATCACAATTTTTAGTACTTCGGTCTATGATTTATGTGAGGGTAAGTCGACGTTTGCGTACTGATTGGGCCAAAATTTGAGATTCGATTTATGGAACTTTCCATTGATGCACTGCCTTATAAGTGCTCAGTTGCGGGACTACTGCGCTGTACCCCTTGAGTTTTATCTGCAATAATATACTAGAACAGCATGCGAGGTAGTTAACAAGCAACGTTTGATGACATCAGTACCAAGGTCTTTGGCTACTCGTGATTCTTTCACTTGCTGTATACATTGCTGGAGGGATTTGCCACTGAATCAACTCTGAGAAATTTGAGCGAATGATTATTTAAGACAAGCAAGACTGTGGCCACATGCGCTTCTGTTGATCACTTGGTGCCTTTGTCTGCTTCTCTGGTCAGAGGAACATGTCAAACGATGGGTTTAATCTATGACGACTGCGATGTAGGGTTCGATTATTGCTTGGATGAGCTGAAGCGTCTAGACGAAGTCAAGGTCTTAGAGACACTCTTGCAGGCGCTCTACGTAATGAACTGAAAAGCTTTAACAGGGAAATAAAAAAAAATTACCAATTAATTTGTTTCTGCCATGTGACAGTTACTTTTTTATTTTAGGGGTATTTATTCCCCGTTAACATAGTGTTATCGCATGAATAAAAATTCTAGAGCTATCGGATTAATTTTTTATCCAGAAATGATCTGCAGAGCTTCATGCATCTGGGCATAAATCGCTATTATGCGCTCGTATGCCTAAAAATTTGGGAGGTAACGTTACCTGACGAATAACTTATGAGATCGAACACTTGTACAATCATCTCTCAGCTCCAGCCCTATAGCAATTAAATTTTTTTGGCTGAAACTGTTCATTTGTCCATTTCAGGGTTGAGATTTATTTAGCATGAATTAAGAAGGGAAATTCTTTTTTGGCATACAATTTATAGCATGGCAGAAACCTTGCTTACAGTAATATTTTCACGGTAGCATAATAAGGGACTGCTCTGGAGCAGAAAATTGAAATATTCGTCTATAAATCAGGACTGAAAGGATAACGTCAGGTGCGTTGGAAAAGAACTCCTACGAAAATTTCCTAAAAAATAACTGTTCTCCAAATCTGGCCCAAGTGTAGTTGCGCCTCCAAGCGTTGTTCATATAGTAATAAAAGGACTCACATTTAACTTATGAAAACGTGATTAGAGTGTCTATGATTTTCACACATATTTGATGCGTACAATTGTAACGTTTAATCTTTAATCAATAATTTTATCTCAACCCTCAAAAATTCTGTCATTGTACTTTGACTTTGGGTGAACTGAAGCATGAAGATGTGAAGCTCAACTAATTTTTTCCATGAATAAATCAGATAACTCACTTCTAAACAAAGCAGATGCTGAGCTTTAAATTGCTCTCTTTGAGAAATGTAGATTAGCGCAAACAAGAGCCCTAAGTTCATCCTCTTCAGCCAACATTCAACTTACGGCCAGGATTTGAATTTCAGCAAGTTCGACTCCACAACTGTTTATTATCACGCCAGATTCAATGCAAGTCTCGGTAAGGCAGAGTTGAGACAATGGAAGGTTGCTGAGTAACAGGAGATTTGTTGTAGCGACCGTACGGCTCTAAGCCGTGTGCCACAGCCCTCTAATCTCCTCGCTAAACAAAGCCGCACATGTGTTCCGACCCGAGACAGCATGTTTCCGTGCCCAGGAGGCAAGCCTCGAGAAGTCGGTGTCTAGGTTCTAATCGCTGGCACGAATCGTACGAATTGGAGATGCTCGTAATTTGTAGCCTTCATTCTCAGTTTAAAAAGTGAGTTTTAACCATAGGTTTTTTAGAGCTAGTGTAAAAGTACATTTAGCCCGTTCTCGTTTTGGTCAGAGGAATAAATTTGGTTGAACTTCGAAGATCAATATCAGTTTCCGATGGCTCCGAGATATCTATATAAAGTCCAAAATACAGGTGACGATAAAAAATACGAAATGTTACTTTCCTAACGTCAATGTCTGTACTAGAAAGAAACTCAATTTTATATTTTCTAACCTAACACTTCAGTGAGGGTTAACCCATAGACCGTCTACGTAACCAACGTACTTCCGTGCTAGCTTCGTTACTTAGCCACAAACAGGAGGTTGAACAAGTATGAACTACGTAGTAACGCTTGATCAAAATGAGTCTACGAGATTTCGACTGCAAATGTACTGATGAGCATTTCTTCCCCTTAGAAACTCACTCGCACATAATGCGTCTTATACCTAGGCGGAAAATGCCATTGAATACATTTGCGCACATGTTTGAAGGTACAGGAATTTACTGCTCAAAGTAAAAATAAAGAAAGACAGTGAAAATACTTCTCTGATAGCTTCAAGTCTTCGTTGCTGAATATCCTCAAATAATATTTCAACATTTGTTTTGACTGATCGTTCACATTTTTGGGAATAATCGATTAGGTTGCATTTAAAGTAGAAAGAATAGAAAGTGTCTACTCCATGGCAATTATTATGGAGTGATGTTTTGTGGAACTTTTTCGTATTCTGTTTCTGGAAGGAAAATCTTAATGTTTTTCACTACTAGTTTATGAATTTTGTATTAGCAAGCTCAATAGACTTTGTTTCAGTAGTGCCTGCTATGGTAAAATTTTAATTTTTAAATTAAGAATCATGGTTTTAATTAAATTTTCGAGAACACTTACATTTTAGTTTTATTAGTATTGACCGATGTTCATTTATATTCCGATAATGTTTATTTAACATTACTTTCATTCAAAGGGTTTTAAATTTCGTATAAATTAATTCGTACAATACAACTTAAAGGTACCTTATCTTCAAAAAATTTGATTTAAGCTGCACTGATTTGTGTCCGTGGCAGCTGGTAAGTAAAGGTAGAGGGAATTCTGCTTCAAAAACTTTTGACTTATATATTTTTTCAATTTTGAAAATGAACAAACAAATGCAAGGAAATTTATGGAAATACATGTAGAAACGCAAACAGAAAACATTCTTTTATAGATGAAAATCTAAAATTGCCATCGTTCAGAAGCGAAACATTTATTTAAAAATGCTATTCATTCTTGGAGTTTTTAATTGCAGGTATTGAGTGGCCTTTATTCTTCGACAAAATTTTTCACGAAACTTTTCACTCAAAGTTACAGAAGTTTTTTGTTTGATAAGCTCGAAAACCATGTGATCATTTTTTGTAAAACTAACGAAAAACTACGAGAAAATAGTTTGGCTTAGAGCATTAAAATCTTCTAATTCGTACTGTATTGTTTATTTATTAGAATAAGGGAGGAGCAGGTTCCTTCTCGTAAGTTATAAAATTCGAAACATCCGCTGTCGAAACCAGCAAACATAACGCGCGCTGCCTAGGTGCGCGACAGCCCGAAAAAATAATTAAAAAACAGAGGATGTTTCGAATTTTGCACCACTTTACAATAGTCTATTAGCTAAAAACATATGACCAGCAATTTTGAGTCCCAAGATGCGGCGAATTAAAACTGAACACTAGTCTACATACACCCGTACAATACGGTTGACACTGCACCAGGGACAGTACTCTCTTCTGCCCAGGGTATGGCTCCTTGCCTCTCATGCGAGCGATGAGCGATGTGCACTCAGCAGTCAAGCACAGTGTTGGAGGAATTACGAAGCCTACAGTTCCAAACGACACCAAATTATTTCTCATACCTGATGATGGCTACAGCTGCTCCGATTTAGGATTATACAATACAGAAGCACAAGGTGAAACATCATCAGGTATGAGAAATAATTTGATTGAATAGGTGCGATAATACTGAGTGAAAATCGCACGTGTTCACTCGCGTTGTTCGCTAGAACGCTTTCTGGTAGAGTAAATGTCTTGTGAATATCATACTTTCACCTGTTAATATAATTTTAGGAAAAGTTTTTCATAATGAAAAAGTAGGAATGTGAATTTAGTTTTCTAAAAATTAATCAAACGAATACTTTCAACTTGTGGAAACTAGAAAAAGCAGCGCAGAGTCTTACGTATGAATTTCTCTTCCGTATATAACCCAAAAGAATTACCCATAGCAACCAATGTAGGTATTGGCTTATAGCCTGACTTAATTAATACTAATATTTTGCCTGTTTAATTTATTTCATGTATTTTTAAAAAGTTATTTCCGTACTACATGTATAAAAAAACAATTTTGCAACTGTGACAAATTTACAACTAAAAGTTCGTGTTAGAAAAATTTGAGAAACACATACCCTGGTTACTCAAAGAATATCTATGAGGATTTCAGGAAGTCCCAGCGGGCCAAACTGGGTTGATGAGATGCCATGTGACGGGTGGCTTGGAAGTCACGTCGATCGTAGCTTGGAGTTTACTGATCACAGGAGAATCTTATGGATTGAAGAAATCAACTAGTTTTCGTCAAAACAGTTTACTTAGAAATACAGTATGGAAGGTAATTGCCTGTTTTTGAAACCCCACTCTATATGTATACAAATTCTTATGAATAACATTTGTCTTTTGCATTAAAATATATATGTTCTTAAATGCTCACTGGTATGAATGATCCAATTTAATAACAACCCAATGCTGTCTTTTGCGACGATTGAGTCTTAAAGCAGGCTGTGCAATATTTTAAGAGCTGAATTTATTCTTTTGAAAAATACTTTATTTGGTCTTTTTGTGTACAATATTTCATGTTAAATGGAACGAGTAAAATATTTGTAGAAATTAGAAATCCTAGTAATCTTAACTTTTCATTCTCAGTTCAAATACGCGACTGTCTTATTATTTTTAAATTTGTGTTATAACATTCATTTTTGCGGAATCATTTGCACTTCAGAAAGCAAAAGTGGCGGTAATTTTAGCACTAGCAGTAGTGCGCAACACCAACACGAAGATAGCTCATTTAGTTCTCCTGCTACCTGTGGCACGGATAGGAAACCTACGTCATAACATAGCTCAAAATGACGACAGGTTGCAGTAGCGCTCCTTGTCAGCTTTCGGTAACGAGTTTTATTAATTTAGGTTTTGGAGCGCCATCAAATGATGGAAATATTGGCGAGTGTAGAATGGAAGAATGCCATTTAGTAGTACGCGCATTTGACGTAAATATAATGCTACGTGCTAAGAACAATAAATATTTTAGGCTTGGTTTACTAATACATATATGAGCCTGCCTCTCCGGTCGAAAATGGTGAATTGGCACAAGTTGCTTGCCTATGTGCAGACTCTGAGAACAAATTTCATACCACGCAATCGCTAAGATAAACACTAGGATCAATTCCTGTATTGTATGTGAAGTGATGCTAATGCAGGGGAGTATTTAAAATATTGCATTTGTATTTATTTATTTTTTATATTGATCTGACGATCATAATTACAATATTAGGAAATACTGCATCAGATTTCTAAAATTAAAAAAATAAATCAAAAAATATCATATAGCTACAATCAGAGACCACTAACTCTAACGATTTGGCCTGACGTCTTGGCCGAGCTACGCACTGAATGTCAAAGTGTGTACGCGTTGATCGTTGCTTCTCTGCAGCGCGTACCGCGCTAAGACGTACACTTGACGCGTAGCTCCCGCGTTAGATCAGAGCGTATTGCGCCTAGTGTGGGTCAGGCCGTGTGATAGTTTCTTGTACGACAAACGAGATGGTAAAAATGATGAATGTAATCTCAGGAAAGCGAGTAAATGGCACGGTTGTTCTCAAGTATCTCGTATCTTTACTATTTAACCCTCATAAAATTATGAATCCCAATTCGAAGTTTCAACGTGACTTCCACCAGTAATTTTGAGGTTGTAGTCACTGATCACAATCAGAAGTGTCACTTGATTTTCACATTTTAATTTTAAGGCTGCAATTCTACTGATTGAAAACCCGATGTTCCATGTTTTGTATGAAAATGAGATCGGAATAAACGATTTTTTTTCTACATTCAGCTCTCGGGATTTTCGACATTTTTTAAAAAATTTTGCACCATAGTGCGACTCTACTCTGCTGAATTCATTACTTATTCACTGAAGCAAAATGATTCGATATCAACGGCTCAAAACCAAAAATTTTTCTAGAGTACTCAGAAATTACAATTGAATGCTTAATTTAAGCGAGGATAGGTCTAAGACCTCCCTTTGAAAAAACTTCAATTTAATTTTTCAGGCAATAATTTACCATTACATTTATGGACAGCGTTGGACATAGTTCGAGGCAATTTTCGAGATTAGTTGAAGATACCGAGATCATAATTTTCACCATAATTGTTTCTATTGTAATTTTATTTCACCCACGAAACATTTTTTCTCAAACTTTCTTATTCTACTTTCAACATCCTCAAAGTTAGTAATTTTGATTCCTGAAAATTTCTTCTTATAAATTTTCTTATTCATTTTTCCTCGTGTAATTTCACAGAGAACTTTCATTGCGTAACATCAAACAATTCGCCATGAGGAGAAATCCTAAATATTTGCAGAGGTGTCAATTCCTGCATGTCAAGGCGTCACTAGCGCAAATTTTGAAAGCCTTCTCCGAGAAGCGGCAGAACGACACTCAGTTCGAGTCCCCGTGTTGTGTTTGTGCTCGTATTTTTACTTGTAGTCCCTCTGAGGGTACACAAACTCACAAGTGTTCGCTTCGGGGACCGCCGTGCGAGCTCTTCAGCAGTGAGTAAACATTCTAGAAATTTGCGCAGGTCTGGGTGCGTGTGTACACAAAATCAATCCTGGGAGTATACAAGTAATTTTGAAGAAATCTTTACCAAATCTTCATCGATTGTTCAGGTTTAATATAAACCAAATATTTTCGATATGATGTCCGTTGCTGAGTGTTTGAGAGAATTTCGTTTGTGGCTTAAGTTTTTAACGCTTTCTACTGTGGTTCATTAATTTTATTCAAATGTGACTGGATGCATAGCGAGCAAGAGAAAAATCCCTTTATTCGACAGTTCATTGGTTTGGTTACAGATCATTTACCCAATTCCATAGAGTGGAGCCAAAGAAAAACTGCAACATAGAGTGAGTTTTTTTGTACAGGCAGGATACCATACAAAAACTCCCGTTTCCAAACAATAAACTTCGAAATTCTACTAATTTAAGAACACTCCATCAGCGGAATTGTGATTAGGAAAACTGTTCATGATTCTAATAGTGAACCCATTTCAAGTTGAAGGTAAGTCATTTGAGCTCATAATTTGTTAGGAAGTATTTCTCAGCTCTGTAGTCCAGAGTTCGTGTTGCTCTGAAGTAACCTCTGCCGGAGACCTTTAACTTTGCCACCTGTCACAGCTGTCCTCAACACGGCTGCCGTTGACATCCTATCGAACCGTGACAACCTGCGGATGAGTCCCCCAACGGTTTCCGGCGGCCAGCCGGAGAGTGTCTAGCGCAGGAGCTGCACAATGCTGCACGGCACCTCGTCTCCACGGGCTCCTGCGAAGCGCTTTTTCTGGCCGCAATTGACGAAGAATATAAACTATAATTTTCTGGCCGTAAAGTTACGAAGCATTGCGAAACTAACAGTGCTTCAGCCCGTACTCGTATTCTCAAAGTACAAAGACGCGCAGCGAAACGTGAAAATTTGGAATATGTCATTGAACAATAATAAAGGCATCTCCGCGCTTCATTTCTTCCTGAAAATATATTCCACTGGAGTGGAAATTTCACTAGGCGTCTTTTTTTTAAGATGAATTCAGGTAATAGTGGTTTATTTTGCCGTTTGCCAAAGTTTTCCACAATAATGGACAAATTAGCATCATCGAATAGCAGGACTTTATAAACCAGTTAATTATTAATTAACAGAAGATTTAATTCAAAATTAAGTTTTTATATTAATACTCGGGATTTTATGAACTCTGGATAATCCGTACAATCATTGTAAATTTGCTAGCAGCTTTAATTTATGAGGAAAAGTAACAAATAACATAGGAAGGTATTTTTCACCGAAACAGGAAAATCATTTCTTGAGAAAAGTATATCACTTACAAAATGAGAGGCTCTTTTTTTCTTTCAATTTTGTTCAACATATACATAGTACAATTTGATCTCTTTTTTTGTTTTACACATAATATAAAAATCAAGTGCATATGACCAGTGAAACTGCTTGAACAATAAATTTCGAAATGCTTTACTTCAGTCGATTCACAAACCATGTTTTCAATCACATTTGCACATGAGAAAATCACAGAATTATAATTCCCTTAACTTTTTGGGCGACCAGAATAGTCCTTCGTGAAGTCCAGGAAGAAGCCCTGCGTGTAAAGGGCGTGAGACTGATTTTTTTGCAGATTCCAGGAGTCTCTTGCGTCCTATTCCAAGCTTTAAATTATATTTTAAAATGATGAGTTCAAGAGTGAGGTTATGAGTTTACAAATTTATGAACAAATGCAATAATTCCTAGATTATCTTGAGTGTTACGTTCGAAAACTCCCCGCGACAGGAAAATATCGGAGAAGTAGAAAAAGGATTGCTTAAGTGAATTTTATTAAAGTATTTCAATATATATTTTTGCTACATTATGCATTAAATTCATTAGAAATCCTATACGCACTCTAATAAAGGGTTCTACATTCTTGAATATTCTCATACACTGTCTACACTCTTGAAATTTTTATAAGCCTTTCCTACACTTTTAAAAACTCTTTTAACTTTTTAAATTAAATTATCTTAAGAAACGTTTTCACGTATGGGAGAAATTAAATTCATGCCCAGAATTCAATGTATATATATCGTAATGTAAATGAGGAAGCAGCGACATTTATTTGCGTTGAGTATTTAGAAAAATCTGCATCGCATTGAGACTGCGGAAGGTTTTAACCTCGATATAGCGAGGTATTATCGTATGTGAGGATCATCATCTCAATTTATATTTGAATTCCTACTTCATCTCTCGTCGGGTAACTAACGAGCAGCCCAGGAATCCAAAATGGGTTCTACTCCGACTGACAATGGCTTCCCAATTTTGAGTTATTCTAAGTTTCCACTTAAAATCTGTGAAATCCCTAGTGAATGAGTAGATCTGATTTAAGATACCAAAGACGACTTGTTATCTTAAGACAGTATACTCGTAGTCTACCATAGTTTTAAAAATAAAATTATTTGATACTGTTATGACCCTGAAAGGTATGCTAAATCCGTTGTTCCTGATGGATTGTTGAGTCTGAGTGCCTTGAATAAAGATGAGGTCGAGCAAGTCTGTACCGTATAAATGACAGTACATTTCGGAGAGGGTAGGGGTTAAAAATTTGGGTGAGATTTTGTCTCAAACTCATGTTGTATAATGTTTTCAGCCACGCTATCGATAAGCGGGAGCACGTTTTTATGAATGATAAATAATTTGAAGTAATGTACGCGCTCTAATTAGTTGGTATTTTCCCGCCTGGCTATCATTTCCTAAATATTTCGTCAAGAGCAGTGGCAAGCGCAACACCCTCCTTTATTTTCAAATTTGCAGCGGTTTTTGGAGACACTTGAATGAAACAACTTTTTGGAGGTCTCAAAATCCTTTAAGGAAGTAAAGCAGGTGTGCCTACGAAGAGGAAGTGGCATAGGTCGGGATCTTCACCTATGCTACCAAGTTGTCAACAAACGGAGCAGGACGTGTCCCAACAGGACTTCCATTGTTGTCCTTTGTTTACCTCGCCGGCCGTGAACAGAGAGACCCTCAAACTAAACAGACGCGACAAGCTTCTTGGTATAACTAACAATAAAAACCTCCTTGAGGCTCAGGCTCTGTGAAAACGGTTGTTAAGTGGAGTCATGACTGAAATATTTAAGCAAGAAAATTATCATATTTAAAAGCTGCCTGAGTTGAAAGTGAAACTGAAAAGTACCGGGTTGTTTATGATGAACTTGAATAAAGAATGAACTGAAAATAACGCTTAGATGAAAATAGTTATGAATTCCATAAATGCAAACTATATTCACTTTTAGGATAAAAAGGAGCACCAAGGTGGTTAAAAAT
>VOMN01030103.1:0-11839 GCA_014899125.1 Orchestia grillus
TAATAATTAATTCAAATATTCATCAAACAAAGAAGCACACAACAGTTTCACCGTTAGCATACTGATGTATAACAGGTATATTAGTAAATATGTCACCGGAAGAATAACACAGGTGTTATCGTTATGTCAAATTTACAGACTCATACTTGCAACTAAACATTCAGCGTTTACTTGAAACATCTAAATTTTCCTCAATAATATTCTCAGGACTTGAATTGAAATTGGAGTTGAAGATTTAACGAATTTATGAATGTGCACACGGTGCATGAGTACAGATAATCTGTTACATACACCAGTGAGTAGTTACATGTGCACACTCACTATTACATACACCAGCCACTAGTTACATGTGTATACACACTGTTACATACACGTTCACTAGTTACATGTTTACACGAACTGTTGCATGCACCAGTCACTAGTAACATGTGTATACGAACTGTTGTATGCAGTAGTCACTAGTTACATGTGTATACGCAGTTACATACACCAGTCACTAGTTACATGCGTATACGCAGTTACATACACCAGTCACTAGTTACATGTGTATACGCAGTTACATACACCAGTCACTAGTTACATGTGTACACACACTGTTACATGCACCAGTCCCTAAATATATCAATGTCCCTAAATACAAAATCCGATGGAATTAAATAAGAGGTAACTTCACGAGGCTTGTCTTTTACCATATTTCACCGACCATCCTACTACCATTCCGTCAGAATCACTTTTGCGAGCTCTGATGAGGTGATTCAAAAAGTAATTCATTAATTTGTCAGAAGTAAGCGTTGCTGCAGCTGTGAGAGCTGGCTGTGTTCGGATGTAAGGAGACAACGCAGTTAAAAATTTGAATCCATCAGCAGTATCAAGAGTGTTTCCAACAGTGCAGATACCGATTAAGTTTCCTGACGTTCAAATTCTGCGGGCATGAGACATAGTGGTAATCGCTAGTGGCATAAGAGGGAACAGGAAAAGTAAGTGGAGATCTTGGCGACATCAAGATCCCATAGCATTTCGTTCATGATTGAATACGAATCAATAACTCGTCACAAATAATTCTCAAACGAGATAATAAACAACATGCAGCCTATTTTTTCCACTTCCCTTCGCCCCTCAAATGCTTACCTTCTCAGAGCACGAAACATATTTCCGGTCATCATTCCTAATGCGGCTGCCTGTCTGTGATGTCCTGCCGAACTTGTTCCTGAGCAGATAATCTCTGCTAAGCGACGTGCTAACTCCGGAACTCTGGAACTCTGCGTCCGATACGACGCCCTGCGCAGAGCCGGCACCAAAGAAAGTGGGTTACGAGAGCTCTGTGCCAGTCTTGTGCTGTGCTAGGGGGCAACTCATCTTTTGTTCGGCTCCGTTAGAGCAAATCTTGATGATGTGCGACAAAGGGAACTTTGAAAGCACATTAACTTTTTTGTGCAAATCCACCACTGCTTTGAGGCTGCGTATGGTTTATATGACGAACCCTCTTTACGGGAGAGCTGATTACTGGAAGTTGCTGGTAGAGATGGCCTTCTGTCGTGAGGAGTCCCAGATTGTGACATGAGTTTGTGCTCATGATAGTCGAGCTCGTATTTCTGTTAGATTTGTACGCGCTTTCTTGCACCCGGATTAACCTTGATTATTTATTTTACATAGCAGTTCACGGTATTCCTAGAAAACAATTCCGGCGTAAAACACGTGATTTGTATATTTGATTTTGAGTTTTTAAAAATAAAGATTTGTTAATTCGGGGTGTGACAGCAAACAGTATCACAAACTTACGAGACATGAATGTTTGAAAGTTTTAATTTGAAAAAAACTAACTATTCCTCAGGTTCATGATACATTTCTAATATCACCAGCTAACGAATCAGGGCGAAAAAAATGTGAAGTAATTATTTACGCAGTCAAAAGCGATCTCCTGCAATTCCCATTGATGTCAACAAAGAATACTCTTTTTAATTTTGCTCGCCAGTCATGTCATCCTCACCAGTCGTCCGTCAACTCCCGGAGGAGACCGTTGTCTCACGTGCATTTCCAGGTGTGTACAGATGACAAAAACATTCTTTATGACAGAGTTGCTTCGCCTCGCGTTGTTCTCTTTTTTTTTCAAGAGCCACAGCCAGCCTCATGCCTGTTGTTTTCACAGTTCGGTATCACTTGGCACTCTTGTTTAATGTTCAAAATAACTTGAATAATTCAGAGAACAAAGACAAGTTAATCCCTGCTCGCCTGTATCAAAAGCTGTGAAAATGATTAATCCAATCTTTGACACTTCGTCCAGGAAATGTCATCAATCCAGATTTTTACGTAGTGAAATAATTCATGTTTACTTAATTAGAAAATTTAGTAGCCAGTCACACAGCGGAGTTTCTGTATGATACAAACCAGTTCTCTCGATGAAAAAGTCCTTCATGTTCTTGCCTCGACGACACGAGTCAGAGGTCGAGTCCTACCGAGACGAGACATCTTTTCCACCGAACCTGCAGTGTTGGTTCTTGCATCGTGGAAAGGGGGTGTGGTGATAGCCTGGACCTGCTCAACTGAGAATTACCTCCTATACGTACACTTACCATACCTGAATCTGAATATATCCTCGCTTTTGAAGAAACAGCGTATCCTGCCTTGAGCAAAGAAATTGCAGCTGTGCGATGTAAAGCGACAGTGAATTACTAAGTTCAGGCTGTGGGGTTGTGATCCAGGGACGCCTTTCTGACGAGCGTCTGGAGCGCCGTGGGTACAATAAAGCCCAAAAATCATTGCCTGTTCCTTATAATTTTTTACCGGCACACCAGTTGACTTTGATGAAAGTTTGGTCTTCTTTTATGATATTTCTGTGGCTCTGAAATTGTGAATAATGAATCAGACAACAAAATGTTTCATATCTGTTTTTTTTTTAAATTTGTCACTAGTCATTTGAAACCATATTTGATTAACGATTGGTATCCTAAGTTCAATGTCCTTTTTAGTCATAGTTTAGTCATAGTTCATAGTTTAGTCATAAAGTTCACCATCTTTATTTTGTCCCTGAATTTCTCCTCTCTTATCTTAGTGGAACAATCTTTTTTGGCTTGAGCAATAGTGAGCACTTTTTCTAAAAATTTGCTCAGTGCTTCAAGAGGTCTATTACCGTTCACTTTCAGTCCCATTCTCAACGCCTCACATTTTCATAATTGAGAGCCTACGCAGCCCTAGCTATTCCAACGTCTTCCGGCGGTCACAACATCTCTAATTGCGGCCTCTTGCTCTACATATGTCCATCGTCCTTCGTTGAAGTCTTAGTACATCACCACGTTTAAAATAGTATGATTTATAGTCACCTTCTTTCTTTTTTCTAGTTTGCTATCACTAAGAACAGTCTGTGTCGTACCTATACAGATATATATCATCTGTTAACATTTTCTGAAACACTGCTGATATCAACTGTTAATGTGGCATCATCATGTCATTTGCCTGTATTATCATTTAAAACTGTTATTTGTTTCATTCCCTGACATCATCCTGTCGTCAGTCGCATTATCTCGCATCTGCCCGTCATCAGTCGCATGCTCTCACATCGTTGTCATTACTCGCAGCATCTCACATCGTTCTGCCGTCTGCCACTGTGCTTTACCCATCACTTTGCGGCCTGCGCAATCGTTCCGCCATCGTTTGAGTCATCAGCCGCACTCGTTGGGCCAAGTCTGGGCCCGTCAGACTCTGAAGAGGGAAAAGAGAGTCCTGTGATTTGTGAGGGAACAACAGAATAAGTCTTGGCTTGATTTGTGGCCAATTAATTATTACGAAGTGAAGAGAGGGCCCCTGAGTGGCTCATTACAGGAAATTGCTTAGCGCTGCCCTCCTTCTACAAATCTTCAGCAAAAGGAACGCCGCAACTCCTGAGCTCCAAACAGTACTAATTATTTTCCTTCCCAACCCTCAGAAGCGACCAAAATGTTGCTTTCTTACTCTTCTTCAATGGCAAAGAGGGAAGTTATTTTAGGTCTACCATCGAGGTTTTCTTAGGGTTTGTTTCTGTGGAGCATTTTTTTCTGGCGTTATATTGATAGAGTTTTTTTGGCGAAATATATATTTGCATTATTGCGTACTCTCACAACTGACCATGATTTAATACGTTCTCTGTCCTTTGTTCCTAAATTCATAACTACTCTTGTGAAAATGAAATCGCGTTTTACAGACCACATGAAAATGTATTTCCCCTAGTACACTTTTAGGAGATGTTCTTAAACTAGGACACGCGATAATTTCTGATTTCTTAAGTTTCTTTGAAAATTCAGCGTTAATTAACGTAGGCACTGAAATGCAAAAATCGAAGATAATTTTTTCTGGAATTTTCAAGTATTCAATAAAAATTAGAAGCATATTAGGACATCTTATAGAAATTTTCGCATATTCATTAGATGATTCGTAATTATACAACGTTTTGTACGTACACGAAAAATTAAGTGCCGCTAATGGAAACACACCAGTTTTTTAAGGGATTGTCCAACCTTTGTTTTCCCCCAAAACAAATTCAAAGCCAGTTTATTAACTCGTTGAATTTTATTTGATTCTATAAATGGACCATAAAATGCTTTAGAAGTTAGTATCAAAACCTGACAAGCGCGCCTCTCGAGCGCAGTGGCGCCACAGCGGAGAACATCTGCGTCCGCTCAGAGGCCAGTAAGAAAATACATTTCACCCAAGTATCATTACATAGAATTACGCTTCTAATCCTAAAGTATTACACTTCTCATCCTAACAGTGAATTAATATTTACCATCATGGATTGAATCATAGGTATTGATAGTATTTAACGTATAATTAATTATATTCACTGAAACTTAGAAGTTTAACAATTATTAATCAATTAACCAGTACCGGTAGTCCCGAACTTATAAACGTCCGAGCAACAAACTCTGGCGCATACAAACAGAGTTAGCCTTAGACTCGGAGGCAGTTCGTGAGAGTCAGTCTATGTTATTAGTTAGCACATGAGAACGGGGCGCATGTCCGCCTGTTGACAGCTGATGGAGCGAGCTGGAGTGTCTTGTACTGTTAAGAATATACACATGCATCTTTCTTTCTCTCACTGTACTCTTTCAGGCACAATCTAACTTGTTTTGTGCACTTTCTTAAGTACGCTGTTAGTGTATGAACAGTTTCAGAAATTGGATTATTATGAATATATGTACATGTTCTCTCTCTTACGGTATTCCAGCAGGCCCAATCTAACGTAATTTGTGTAATTTTCTGAACTCGGCTGCTTGTATTAATAGTTGCAGAATTTGCATGGTAAAGAATATGTGCGTCTTTCTCTCTCATATGGTACTCACGTTGGGGCAATCTAACCCGTTTTGCGTGCTTTCCTGTACCCGTGAGTGCATGAATAGGTTCAGAAATTTCTTCCATGATGAGCATTCAAACATGACAGATTTCGAGTATAAAGACAATGATGATAAACGCTGTAGCACACATTTTGAGGTACGCTGCATACAGCAAAGCAACCAAGGAACTCTGGGTTAGTGAAATGGTACAAAAGTGTGGAATTCAAAAATGGAATTCAGCAAAGCCTTAGGACGGCAGGGGCTTAGGCTGCTGCTCAGTTGCGGTGTGCGGGGCATTGAACGAACTGTAGCCGAGTCTCATTCACAATCTTTGCCAAAGTTGTGCAATTTCTGACACCCGTTTGATGACGCCAAGTTTTGAGTTCCAACCCCTCAATCCTTGCTGAGCTTCACACTTTCTTCACCCTCTGGGCTGGGCCTTACTCTCTTTGCTGGGCTTTACTTTCTATGCTGGGCTTTACTCTTCTTGTTGGACTTTACTTTCTTTGCTAAGCTTTCTTTCCTTGCTGGGCTGTGCTGTCCTTGCTGGGCTTATCCTCACCACGTCACCTGGACTGAAGATCTACAGAGATACCCGTACAATTCTAGCCATAGGCGTGAAAGTTTCTACCACGCATGGCTTATACTTTATTAAAATACTTGTCGAAATTCCTGCTTTCGGTATTACATACGCGCTATGTACGAGTAAATTCTCGAACCAATGTCGTGATCATTTTAATTATGCGTGCGTCAAACTCGAGACTTAGATTTCCATTTAGGTATCATCAACAGAAGGAGCTCGTGAAAGACACTGACTTGATCGATGCAAGATTCTCATGGGTTTCAACATACGGCGAATTCTGATTTTACGGAAATCAGAGGGCAGGGACGAGCTCCAGGTGTTCTAGGCAGAAGGAAAATAATTCCATAGAGGACTTAGGCTAAAATGTGAATTGTAATGAGTGCCAGATTCTTAAAATTGGTTCGTGTATGGTCTTTTTCTATTAAAATTTACGAAAATCCACCGCAGATCATTAATAATTGAAAGCGTTGGCGTGTACTTTCGCTTGAACAAAGAATTATTTTTGTTGATTTTTAATTATCTTCATCGGCACATTATTAGCTTTGACGTGTCTTTCCATTGCCAAGCTGATATTGGTGAGAGCAAATTAGCTCAAGCGCTTCCAATTATTGGCGCTAACAAATTTTGCCATTGAAAATTGTTGGCGAAGACATTTGTTGCCATGACAACAATTTAAGGGAAAATTGTGCAATTTGCAATAGTCGCTATTGGTAATTGCGGCTGGTTATTGCCATTCCCAATTGTTGCCATTCACAATGGTTGCTACTGACACTTCTTGCTACTCACAATCGTTGTGCTTGACAATTGTTACTACAGACAATTGTTGTGCCTGGCAATTGTTGCTACAGACAATTGTTGTGCCGGACAATTGTTGGTGCTGACAATTGTTGCGCCTGACAATTGCTGTGCCTGCCACTGGCACACTACCAACCGTTGTTTTGATAAGTGTTGCCCTTGATAGCTAGTTATTCTCATTGACGCGTGTCGCTCCAGCCATTTGTTGACATCGTTCGAGTAAGGAAATAAGGCTTCACTTCGGCAGTTTGAACAATGATGAGGGACGCCACGCATCGCCGCCGCAGATCAGTCAGTAACTCAGCCTGCACCGTGTGGGGTCACGACCACGACGATGACTCTCGGCCCGAAATTTCCATATCCGCTATGATGGATTTACTGAGAACCATCCGCTGCCAAACTGAAGAACTCTCACTGAGCCTCTGCCACTTCAAGCGGTGCCTACGTATGGTTAGACAGGCAAATTTTGTGTGCGTGTTTTCATTAAATTTATTGTGGCAGTTGAGGACGTAAAAAGAATGTGCTTTGACGAAGTCTGCGGTGACAAACGAGGATGTATGCATTTTGACAGAGTATGTTGTCACTAATAGGATGTATGTACGTGTTTTGACAAAATGTAAGGCCACGAACGGGATGTATGTACGTTTTTTGACAAAACCTGCAGTGACAATCGAAAATGAAAATGTATACAGTAAGTACTTGGGTAAAACATTTATTGATGAATGGGAATATTTGTAAGAATTTTGACAAAATCTGTAGTAAAAAGCAGAAATGTACCGCTATTAAAGTACTCATATTTTTTTAAAGTAAATTTTTAACTCATAACACTCAATGTTTATGATGTATTTGGCCTCTCCAATAAGCAAATTTACGTTCAAATATTTGAACATATAATTGATTTTATGATGTGTGCACGAAGCAGGTAAAAAAATTATTCAGCCTACGAAAGTATTACTTTAACAAAACCAAATTAGTGCAGTGATTGCCACTCAAATACAATTACATATGTCCATTTGTAAGTATCAAGTAAAACATGATCAAATTTACATCGCACATGTCTGGAGAATATTAAAATTTACACCGTGAATGATCGAACAAAATAAAATCAAATTTACATCCTACGTGGGAAAGAATATGATCCAATTCACGCACTACACACATGAGAGGATAGCACAAGGACATTTACGAGGTGCAAGTCTCGCAAAGCTGATGAAATTCCACTTTGATAGATCGGGCGAATATATCAAATGTCGAGATAAATTTAAAATAGAAAATTATATCGTTTTCATATTGACTAGAGTTCCAGCATTTGGGTAGGCAGGAGCTCAGTGTTTGAGACAAATTTCAACTCAAATCGCTTGGAAATACCGCTAATTTCAGCCGTGTTTCTGTCTAGCTGAAACGTAATTTTCACAGGAGAAACTCGTGATCAGGATTTCTGTGCAACCATACATGAACATTGGGTTAAGGGCTCATTACTGAGCTCGAACTCATTTTCCGAGCTCATGACTTCGCTTTTGAAGAGACGAAAGCGTTGATGAGGTACAGCCACTTCTCTTATTGCTCCATTGCTTGCTCTCCGCTCCACAGCGGGTCGGAATCCCTCTTTTGTGCCTGCATTCGTCGGGCCGAATTGGGGTGACGTGCAAAATTTTCTTGATCGTCTACACATTGCTTTTCACAGACAAATTGGTCCTTGTCATAGAAGATGAGCGTGAGTTAGGATACACTTGAATGCACTTGCATAGTAGTACGTAGATATACACGCATCATAAACAGACGTTGAAATTCAATTATCTCGGGAAGTGCGACGTTTACTTTACAGTCTTCGGAATGGCTTAGTGTTGAATTAAAATTAATAAAAATAAACATTCTGCTAAACAGCGAGAAAGAAATTTTAGCCTTCATTTTTAGATGAAAAGATACTAGAATTTTTTTCATAAAATGTAAGTTTTGAAATGGCAACACCACCACAACCGTCAGCTGCTGGTGTGAAGTAACACCACCTCAACCGTCGCATGTGCTGGGTCTCCCACAGCACAAGGGCACCGCATCCCGCTGTCGTTTCTCACCGGAAAATCAAAGCCATTTTCAAGGAGTTTTCGGTCAAGATTTTGGACGAGTCATAAAATCAAAATCGCCCTTTCGTCCTATGAAATTGTTATATAAAAATTTTAGGGTTCCATAAAATTGCAATTTCAGTCGGATCATCAGAAGCTGTTTGCCCAAAATTCTTCCTAAGGTTGTGCGATTTGAGAGAAGAGTCGGGTCTTGTTTTCCACTAGGAGTAAAATGATCCCCGCCCTCTGCCACGGCTCTGCACGCACACTCGGCGCTCGCACCGTCCACGCCCCAGCACTTCTGAGAACTCGCTCTGGTCCCACTCGCATTGTTGTCAAATTTAACGACACATGGACATTTGTTCTACTTCTCATCACCCAATCTATTAATAGCGAACCACGAAACGATGCAAGATCTGTGTAATACGGAAAAGGTGCCAGGGTATCTTTTTTGTCCGCAGATTATAACACCTACAACGGGTGCTATGTAACTCAAACAACATGTACACAGGGCGCTCCGTAACGCAGACAACACGCACACAGGTCACTCCGCAACGCAGACAACACGCACACAGGTCACTCCGCAACGCATACAACATGTAAAAAAGCTGTTAAAAAAGTTGATCGTTACTTCCAGGTTTCAACCTCCATCTTAAGTTCGCGTCACGAGGAGACGCGTGGTACTGCAGGCCTCGAGGGGAGCGTCCTGCAGTGCAGTGCTCTGGTTTTGAAAGAAGACCCCAACACCCACGCGCTCGCTCAAAAATATGCTTCGACGAGCGGTGTTTGCGCTGTATTTCGTGATTGCAAGTTTTTTTTGAAGAGCGGAGGAGGCGGCGCATCCAATTGAGCTCTGAGGTTTATCGGACGCAAGGTTTTTTGGCGTCGTTTTGGAAGAAAGTGCGCTGGACTAAAGAAAGATGTTCATGTGCCTCGAAAGATGATCAGACCACCCTTGCTGTAACAGCCCCCCAGGCTCAGAGTCTTCTCACTCTTCATTGCCTAATTCATAACAAACGAACAACGAAACGCACATCAGTTTTCATTATCCGGGCATCAAAAGCTCAATTTTCAGGTCCGCTGGAAATTTTCTCGTCAGTTGAGAGCCGCAGTGCTGGCAGTCGGGGCCAAAATATTCACGCTCGAGAAATCCGAGCGGAATTTCTGCGTCAACAAAAACAAGATACAGGCGAAACGTCTTCATTAACGAGATGCCGGACGATTGCTGGAACTTTTACGGCAACAAGGAACATGGCGGTAGCAAAATGTTTTCATTATCGAGATGCAAGACGGTTATTGAAATTTTGAACGGCGACGTTTAAAGCGCAGCAGGGTGATTGAAACGAAAAAACATGGAACAGATAGAGTGCCTTCATCTCAAACCACAGAAAAATGTTTTAAGTAAAGAAATACAGACAGGATTTTTGCATTTTTAAAGTTCAGGTGAGGCATTTCTTTCAACGAGGCATAAGAAAGATCGTCATTGTCGAGATCCAAATGATATAGTTTTCCGTAAACGATACACAGGTGATGTTGCGCAGTTTCTAGTTATTCATAATTTTTCATTCATGAGATGCAGGAGCAACTTTTCAATCAATGCAATGCTGATCAAGTATCTCCATTGGTGATGTACGTGATACGAGACATTTGTCATCTCCGACGTGATGAGGGTGAAATATTTCAATTTAGGAAGTGAGGGAAAGATTCTAAGGTATGATGAAGACGTTTTCATTAATGCAGGTATTGTTAAAATATTTCTCTAACTACGCGTGCGCATTGGGCCCATTGTTGGGAGGGGTCATATCTGTATTAGTGAAACACTGTCCACATTGTCATCTTTAATAAGAATTCATCCATATTATTCACGGTTATGTGAATCATCCATGTTATCTACGTTAACGAGGGTATTCTACGTCATCCATAGTGAAAATTCATCCACATCACCCATGGTGATGTAGACGTTCCATGTTATCAAAGTTAATGAAGGTCTTCCACACTCCGTTGGGACTCACGTTTTACACGTTGATGGCAAACTTCCTATGTTATAAAAGTTAGTGGCAGACCTTCCATGTTAACCACGTTAATGGTTAACCTTCGAGAGTCCTTGCGTTTATTAAAAAAGAGACTAAGTGGGTGAAGCGAAGATATCTTGGCTTCCTCAGGGCTTGACAGTCTAAAATCATGGAAGTAGATAAAAGGCAAAAGCCTAAAAGAGTTCGTATTTAATCAGCAGCGGCGAGGTAAGGAGTGGATAACATGTCGGGGTCTGTGAAAATTGCATTTAGGAAATTCTACAGGAAGGGCGGCACAGACCAGCCTGCGGGACCGTCGCAGGTCTTTGTAAACTTGCCTGGTCACAGAAACATACTCGTACATGTCATCCTCTAAACAAACAGCCCCGGTTTAGTTAAAAATCGCTCTCGGCATTAGGGCCGGCCACTAGTGACCACCCCCGTATAGCAGTGTCTTAGGTCCGAAACTGCGTAGCGGCGGTTCATAAATGTCCAGTTTGGGGCAGGCATCATTTGAGCCGCCTCTGCGCCGCCAAGGACCTGGCATGCAGGCCTGCCCTGAGAACTCCTGCTCTGGTCTGCCGCAAGTTGCAGCCGCCTGGCGAAGCCGCCCTGCGCAGCCTCTGCGTCGCGCGGTTTTACGAATAGACGACGGAGGCCGAGTGTATTTTGTATGCCGTGAATAAGTGCCATCCCGCACAGGCGCAAGAAATGCTCAGCCTTCCCTTGAATTGCGGCGGCGATCTGCCCGAACACAAGCTCTACTGCCCTCATCACCTGCGATGGTGTGTGTTCACTTATGAATTTGTTAATCAAAGTTATTCAGTTAATATCTACATGTTCAAAACTATTGGGTTTGTTTTAGTCGAAGTGCATTTCAGAACAAGCGCAGCCACTCGGGCACCAACGGGGGCACCAACTATGGCACCACGTGTGGCATCATCTGGTGCCTCAACAGAGGCACCCACAGGGGCCCCCACAGGGGCACCAGGGCGCCTCAACTCAGGTTCTAAGAAGGCTTGTGCCGCACCC
The DNA here is from genome assembly GCA_014899125.1 of Orchestia grillus. Lineage (NCBI taxonomy): Eukaryota > Metazoa > Arthropoda > Malacostraca > Amphipoda > Talitridae > Orchestia > Orchestia grillus. The sequence goes on from VOMN01030103.1 coordinate 11,786, forward strand.
AACATGGCTCAGGCAAGCCGTGTCGTTGTTTTATTAAATTTTACCACGCTTGTG